>JAMZAV010006242.1:0-70724 GCA_024449915.1 Sweltsa coloradensis
TTTCCTCCCTGCCTCTACATCCGCCCCCCCAGGCCAGAGCGACGTATAATGACCTTACGGTTGGCGCGCCCTCAAACCAATGAAACCATATGAGCTCGTTGCTACTTGCCGAGGAAATAAAACAATTGCAACCAAAAGCACTTGTGAGAAATTTGCAATTACTTTACACAGGCCTTCATTATTGGTTGGCACTTTAGAAAGTTGTGTGTTGTCATTCAGTAGTAAAACAATAGAAAGTTAAAGCATTGCTACTCAATGCATTATACATCTCACTCGTTAACGCGACTGTAAAAAAAGCGTTCGCTAAGCCATATTCGAGTGATAGTGGGAGTATCAAAGAGACATGATCTGACATTTAAAACGTTTGTAACGGTTTGTAGCTTGTCAACGCTAATATCATTCATTATACCCTTGAATTTCTCCACGTCCTTCGCCATGTGATGATGTTCATGTTGAAGCTGTAATGTGATGAGGCCAATCAATGTCAACCAGCTGTGTGACACAAACACGACATGAGATACGATATGTGGGTTAGCTCCTCGCCCACTAGACCTTCAGTCGTGTGGATGGCGCTGTGTTCTATTGGGCACACCGGTATAGTGAAATAGCAAGTAGGCGTAACGAAATGGATTTGCACTCCTTTTCGAAATGAGTCCTGTAATTTATTTTGGAAATCGAATATACTTCATTTTTTATTGAGTAACGATTAACGAAAGAAGAACAATAATTGCCCGTTCTTGTGTAACTTACCCAACTCAAAGCAGTTTGTATTATCGCTTATCCTCTCTCGATATATTTTTAACAAGTTTTAATTCTTTTTTACTGTATCTTGTCGTTAATCGTCTATACTTAAGATTAATCTTTATTAAGTATCGTAGGTTTTTATTAATATGCACTCGAAGATAAGCGATAAGGAATATTGCTACAGTCGTTACATGTAGTGCATTTTAAAGTGTGAAATCTCTCTCGGATGAAAGGAAGCAGGAATATGTCCGGGGTACGTAATAAATTTCACTATAATCGTCTATATTCGGCGTACCGCTCAACCAAAAAATAAATAAAAAATAGTTTTGTCTATGTCAGATGATCATTATTGATAAACTTTGCCGATAGATCAACCTTAAATACTATCACATATGGATGCTGCATATCCTGTAGTCATTGCACATAAGAAAACAAATTTTAGCAGCTGATCAAGCACTATTAGGCGACGACGTGGATATGTATACTGCAATTTTTTTTTATTCAAATGACCGACGACTTGAGAATAACCAAGTTATGTCTTCTATCATTGAAACAGGCAAAAACTTTGCCTAATTGTCAAAATCTGTTAATGAGCATCCTTCAATAATTGTTATTTGTAAATAAATAAATAAATAAATAAATCAATAAAAAAAAAACGTATTTAAAGTCCACCCACTCAGTCACTGATTTTCAGTGGGGGACAGTAGACCAATTCAACCCTGTAGACCCCGACACAATCGACGATGAGCAGTAACCAACCAAAATCGACATTGTTTTTTTATAGAAAATATAGCAATCAGTGGTATGGACACTGCAAAACACCCGCGGATAAAACACCAGAATCAACATTAAGGCCGATTCAGAACAACTTTAGATTTATTATTGTCTCGTTCCTAGTAGGCCTATGGCTCAAAAGTCACCTTTTTAAAAATTCCTTAGACAAGAACTGATCTGTTCCAAGAAGAACTGTCCAAATCAGAATTTAAAAAAAACTTCTTACTTTAGCGGGAATCGGAACCCTGAACCTTCTGCATTGGAAGCAGGTAGGCTAACTAAAAAACCAACGAGCCACACAAAAAAGTTAACTATATGCAAGCTAGGAGCCCAAAAATAATCCAAAATCAAATTTTATGTCGCTTTTACAATCAAATTTTCCTTCCAACCCCTTAAATTCAAGTTCGTAAGAGAATTAATTATTGCAGATATTAAAAAGTACAACAATGAAACCCTATAATTGTTTGTTTAAAAAATGGACCTCGTAAACAGGTATAAAGTATAAAATTGTCACATGTTTCACTGCTGTTGGAAAAAAATTTTACATCCCCTTTGAGATGCTCAATAATATGGATACTAAATTGTTCTCTTGTATAAAAAAAAAGACATATAATATCATAGGGAAATTGGGCAAAAATTGGGAGTCTTATAACGCATACTACTGTAGGAGTTCACGTTTTTACATTTTCATTCACATTTCACTAATGAGGTCAATATTACTCAGACTTGATAGTAAATATGTTACTATTACCAGAAACGTTAGTCATGTCATGAGGTCACGAGGACCGAGGTGTTTAAAAATATTGGACTATCATTCCAGTGAGTTCTAGGAAAGGAGAGCGAGTCATTGAAAAGCAACAGTTAATGTAGGCCTAGTCGTTCAGTCAGTTGTGGACAGGAGTTGTGGAAGAGAACACTTTTAGTCGGTCAGTGTTGTGGACAGGAGTTGTGGAAGAGAACACGTTAGTCGGTCAGTGTTGTGGACAGGAGTTGTGGAAGAGAACACGTTAGTCGGTCAGTGTTGTGGATAGTGTTGTGTGGATCGTGCTGCTATGGATGGAGACTAATGATTGATGATGAAGGGAGCTGATAGTGTTCGACATATCGCCATGGCAGATTACATAAAGTAAGTTATATTTATTTATGGGCTGATTATTTAAAGGGTTGAGCATATGGGATAAACAGTAATTGTGACAGCAACGTATGGGCGCGTGGTAGTGGTTGATAAGTGATCAAGGTCGTTGCTGACTAATTTGATTTAAGTTTTGTTTACCATAGTTCATTGGTGTTGTTAGTTTTTACTGTAAACCGTTGAAAATCAGCTGGTAAAGAGAGTATAGGACATGGGGTTTTAGGCAAATTGCTGTTCGCTTGGCCGACTGACACCACAGGTGTCTGAAAATTTTAAACAAAATATCACGTATGAGAAAATATAGGGCGCTGCAGTAAACACATTTCCAAATTTTGTTTTAAAATAATTTATAAAAAAAAAAATTAGTTTCTCGAAAATTTTGGGTTTTGTTAAAATCTCTAAAATTGACTTTATTCGTGATTTTTTTCTGGCTGATTAAGGCAAAATTTTAAAATCTATGACCACATGGCCGTCCATGTATGCTTCATTGACAACTTTGCAAAGTTTTATATACGTCGGATGCATCTTTGGCCGAGCGAATAGCTTTTTTGCTAACTGCCAAATGTGTCCCATTCCCTCTTAAAACAGGCTTGTGTGCGGACGGTCAGCGTCTAGAGTGCACTATACTTCGTTTTCCGAATTATAAAGAAAATCAACATATTTTCCTTCTGTTTTCACCTTATAAGTCCAACAGATAACTAAATACTTATTTCTCGTGCGTAGCTCTTTTTCTATGAAGTCACATTTCACCCTGCGGGTCGTCAAATGTCCATTTTTTTTTTTTTTTTTTTTTACATATTTCGTTATGACCAACCGGGACCAAAATTTGAAAACGAATCATGTAAGTAGAGAGACACCACATATAGGATCCAAAAGATTTATAATTGATTCATGAATAATAAACGTAGTTCGAAAAGTACGAACGCACATTTTAGGCTATAATCTTGGCGTTTCTGTCGTTTTTTCGAACATGTTCGGTTAGTTGGGTCGGCCAGGGCTGGGAATCGACATGCCAATACCCTCTTTGGTCTGTACAGTGTTACAGGCAGGCAACAATATAAAAATTAATTTAAATTTACATCGAATATTAGGCCTAAAATAAAAAGAAAAGCAAAAAATACATGCATTGAATTTCAAATCTAAAGAGCCAATCATATACACGTAATATTATAAACATAGTACCATACACAAATACTAAATTTTGTAATTTTAAATATTGTTGTGTATCTTATGTAGCTGAATAATATTGTTGGCATGTCATCTGTAGCTTTTGCTTGATCTTGATCACGCCAGTTCTCTAAAGTCAGTCACCCGTGTACTGTGGTTTATTTAGTCTAGCCAACGTCATACGCGTTGGCCCCCCCACACACACAAAGCGTTGGCACCGCTGCCAACTGTACATCACCACACTCATAGGTGTTCCCAATGACGCGGGAGTTTCAACTTGAATTCTGTTCTAATTATAATTTCGCGTATAGAGTCGAACATTTCGCGCAATTTATTTTCTGAGTAATCACCGCTCTGCGTATAAATTACCTTTGCACCTGTTTGAAATATAAAAAAATATAAATTTACGATTTGCGTCATGTCTTGAATCATGTTTACTGCGCATCCGAGGTTAAAGGTACAAGCTTATATTATTTTAAAACTAGGAAAACGCTTAAGTCCCGCCGCGTTGTTGGATGAGCGTAATTGGTGCATTGAGCTGCCATGTGTAATGCGAATTTTCTGTTGTTCTGTGGAAAAATCATTACTAAGTTGAATTTTTTTAAAATTTAATTAAATTAAATTAAATTAAAGGTTTACTTTAATTTTTTAATTTATTAATCTTAATTGTTAAAAAAAATCGTAAAATTGCGATTTTTATAAGAAATAATTTCTTGATTGCGCTCAAATTTAACACTAATATATAAAAATTTATAAAAATTTAAAGGGTTCTGCGAAAAAAAACATTACAATCGGATAAAGCATGTAGGTGTTATAAGTCAAAGAATTGTTTAAAAAAGAAAAAACCCGTAAAATTTCGATTTTTTATGATAAATATTTTTTCAATTGCGCTCAAATTTCACAAGAATATCTAAATTCATAAAATAAAGGTTCTGTGCAAAAATCATTAAAATCGGATAAAGCATGTAGGTGTTATAAGTCAAAGAAATTTTTTAAAAAAACGAAAAAATCGTAAAATTGCGATTTTCATTAGAAATAATTTTTCGATTGCGCTCAAAAGCGTGGCAGTTCTAAGTTCAGAGATTTCGAAGGCCTCCATAAAATTTCATCTCAATCGGAGTATCGGTTTAGCCGGAATCGTGCGGACAAACAGACAAAAATACAAAAAGAAAAAAGGAAAAAAAAGAAAGAAAAAAAAACATTCCGGATTTTTTTCTCCAGTGTAGTAGAATGGAATCTTCGCTTCGCTCGCTACGCTCGCTGCGCTCATCCAATAATTATTTATGCGAATTCATAATGACTGAACGATTCTATAATATCGTTGACCTTTCTTTGTTTTTCTCATTAGTGCGCATTTTGTAAACTATTATTTTCCTTTTATAACAATAGATAATTTGTCTATTCTCATCGTTATCTTCTCGTCACGCATTTAGATTGTATTTAACTTGATACCAGTATTTACAATTATAATTTTCTAAAATCTTTAATTTTGTCGTTGACGTATTTAAAATCTATTTTATTCCCAACCTCGTGGATCCCATAATCAATGTACTATAGCTTTTAGTATGTTTTATTGTTATTTTTGCGTTATTATTGTATATTATATAATATGGATTATAAACATATATATTAAGTAAATATTTGGAAAGAAGTGCCAAATGGTTAGGCCATAGTCGCTTTATGGCAAGTGGAGATAAATCCAACTGTTGGATTTATCAGTCAGGATATCGGATAACGGAACGATGTTCTGATATTTATATGTATTTAAACTAAAAATTGATAATTTGCCTGCATATTTTAACGAGTTCAAATCATATAATCATAATGTACATGAACATAAAACAAAGCCAATAAATAATTTTAATGTAAAACGTGTGAACAAAGTTGCATAACAAAAATCAATCTTTTATGCTGGATTAAGAATGTTTGATAAATTGCCCCAAAAAATAAAAAAAATATATAACAAGACAAAACTTGTCAAAATTTAAATCCGAATGTAAACCAACTAACTAATTTTTGGTATAACCAATGATAGATGAGGATGAAGTATGAACAGAAGGGAGGAGGGGAAACCCGGTACCGGCACGTAGCCTACTCCTTACGAAAAGTACCAAGGGGACCGACGGTGTAACTTTGACAGTCATAAAGGTTCCTCCACTAACCCGGACTGCCGAGCAGACGTCGAGGAGAACGAAACCGTTACACTAGCTCTCGAACCCTCCATCTGCTCTAACCAGCGATATACGTGAGTTTCAGGGCATAGCGGTCATCCACCACTCTTCCCCTCTAAATCGCTAAATCGCTGGCTGAGTTACTGGAAATGACTGTAATGTATGCAAATGTATTGTATGTAGCTGATGAAGCTAATTAAATACATATCTTATCTATCTTACCAAGCTACCTCCGAGGTAAGAGTCACGTACGCTAACACCGTGCCACATCGTCGTGTAGGATAGGATGCCAAACTCTCTCCCTATATGCGAGACGACAATGTCACTTTCTTATATAAGTTAACCTGTTTCTGCGTCGTAGTGTGTACAGGTTTGCAAGGATTCCCTGTTCTCTCTACACAGCTCAGTCGCTCCTTAGCGCGTACCCTCGCCAGGCTGTTTACACTTTCATTGCGGGCAATGTGGCGTCAAGCGCTGCCAAAGTGGCTGACCCGTGTTATTTCGAGCGATGTCCAAGACATAGGCGACCAGAGGTGGGTTATTTCGGAATGCCATTTGTTTTGTGTTTAGTTTGGCTGTAACGTCTGTTCAATTGTCTCCGGAGACGTTGTTTGTGTTAGTGTTTGTGTTTGTGTTTGTGTTTGTGTTTGTGTTTGTGTTTTCTATCTGGATAAGTAGTACGTACCGGTACCATTGCGTCCTAGATATTTCGTCTATTATAGCTACCATGCACACTGCGATCTTGAAGACGTGATTACCTAACAATAATTTCTATAAACAGCGTGATTGGAATCTCATGTGAGTAATAACACATAATAATATCCTGATAATATCTCCTACATACAAATGCTAGGTTCACCCGTTCACCTGTTTAACACGTGACGTGTCCATGCACACAGTGTTGATTGTTGTCATGTTATTTGCCATAATCGGCCACTGGGGACGCTCTAGCGCTAGTGTACAAACCCGAGTGCCATATTTTATTTTTATTGTTTACCTTTCAGCGGCTTTTGGGATAACAATATTATGTCGAGTTATTTATTGATGAATCTTTTTTTTTATTACCCCGGTATTTAAACGTCCAGCTGTTATCTATCACTATGGCAACCACACACGCATAAATTTAACTGGGCATTGATAATCATGTATATCACGTATGTAATAAAAATGTATTTTACAAATTTAGATCCATAGTTACTGTAACGTGACTTTACGTAGGCCTACATTCACTGCATGTGTCAAACGGATTTGCGCAGAATCGGGGTTTAAAAATACACTTGTTGTTTTCGTGTCGTGGGGTAACAGGTAGGTTGTTGGTTACGTGGGCTGGTGGATTCTTTAAGTGAACACTTGACATTGACGGATAGGCACTCGTTTACAGAGATATTTACTCACTATACTTCATGTGGGAATGTGCAAACAAAAATAACAATGACGATAGCGTCGAAAATAAGACACAAGACATCGTCAACAACAATATAGGACGAAAATAACAACGATAAAGCTATGAAAACTTATAATTTTTATAGGCGAGCTCTGGCAATCGTCATCGGGGACCTTGACCCCTTTCCTTGACCACCTCCCCGACGACGATGACCACATTATGACCTCACGGTTGACGCGCCGTTAATTCAAATAAATGCTTCTAGCAACGTGATTATGACAAGCTACAGGTTGTTCAGGACGTAAACAAAGTAAAACAATGCAAAGAAAAGAAAATATATAGATATTTTATATATAGAGAGAAAAATTAAAAAGTCGTGGCCATTGAATCTACCCATCATCAAATTTGCCAGTCTTAATTTGAGTTCCCCTATATGTAAACTTTTCTGTCCGTTTGTCCGTCCGTATGTGCGAATGTTACGTCTCACACGTTAAAAAACAAACATGGCCTCCGATTCACACGTGTGTTTCTTAAATGACATTGTTCATCAACAAGAATGGTACACTATATGATTTAGGCGACTGGTGTCCAGGGGGCTGGTCTAAACTTTTATAAAAGGGGTATACATGTGTACTTGTTGGCTCAACCAAGAGATACATAGAGATTTCAATTATGGGTAACATTTATTTACGTGATCTCTAACAATCTATTGACTACGAAGCTTCGCTTCTATCGTAGATACTCCCGTTCCCATACTAATTTAGTTTAGTACCTTAAATTCGTTGTTCATTTTAGTCGATAGTGTACTCGTGTTTGGAGTAATTATTTTTAGGTACTTAATTATTAAATCAACCGCTTAACGAGCTCCTCCACTCACGAATAACTTTGTTAGCGTATGTCGAATATCTGCATGTGATCGTTTGGGAATTAACTATATATTTAGTGCGTGAGTATGTTTGTACATAAATAACATATACGTAGACAAGATGTGGAAGATAGTGCCAGGTGTGTTTGTCAGACAATAAATAATATGATTAAATATTAAAATATATAAACACATTCTTATCTTCCATCGAATATTAGAGCAATACTTACTTAACTTCCTTTTAGCCAATAATTATTTCTAGTTGACGTATGCATGTTCGTCCATCATTAAATATATTTAATAAATAAACACTGAACAAAGAATAAAATATTTTTATCGTCCATCGCAGAGATATGCGTTCTTCCTTGTAGCATGTCATTATTTGTTAATTAATGAGTAGCTGATTAAATCTTGCCATGTTCTGGTGCATGTGGGAGTTTCTAATGATGATACAGGTGTCTTCCTCATGGGCGTGTATTGATTGTGATGGGTGAACGCAGTGGTGTATTGCTAAAAAAATAAGTGCCGGAACGCACCATGTACGATAGATTTCAATTTCAAAAAATTCTATTAGGACTTGAGATTATCGCTTGAATTGTCGCTAGCTGAATTATCTCCTTTCGGAATCACTTCACTCTTAAGCACGTTCACTCTGGTTCACTATAACACTAACGCCAAGTCGCCAACACCTTTATTTTCTTCAGTCACAGTGTGTGTTAATTGTTTTTTTTTATAATTATGAGTAAGATTGTAAGAATGTTTGTTTTCGTTTCGTACTCATTTTTTAAAATGCGAACACAAGACATAGCCCAAGAAAAAAGCTGATGCTGCTTGAAAATAAGTCGCGACACTACTGAACAAAAAGAACTCATCCCCATCCCCACCCCCTAATTTGTTGTGCATTGCGAGACCTGTGTAGAGACAACCCTACCCTCTGCATAATCCGTCGCCAACTTTTCTACTTGAAAGATTCTTGTGATTGAGTGGTGATGGTGAGGTGCCACACATATTTCCAAGAAAGTAAACATGCCCATTGACCTGGGAGGCTTGATTGAACAAAGCACGCATCAAATGACTAAAAGGAAGGAGCATAAATATTATTTCAATTTACAATATATACTAGCATAAATATTCAATTTTGTATATTTTGTGAATACATTTGAACATTAAAGTACTAGAAAAAGAAGTGGAACGTCGTTCCGACTTGAAAAAAAGTACCGGAACGCCGTTCCGGCGCATTCCGGCCCCAATACACCACTGGGTGAACGTCGCGATGTAGAAATGTGAAGACAAGATCTAATATCAAGATGGACACGTATAGGTTAATGACATCGGAAATACGGGGGTTTGTTACTAATTATTTTAGTTTGAGTTAATTGGATTAAGGGCGTGTCAACCGTTAGGTTATAATGCGCCACTCTAGCCTAGGGAGTATGCGGAGGAAAGTGGTGCTTTTAAAAAAAAATTATGTAATTACAAATTTGTATTTTGCTACATTTCGATTATTATTGATGTTATTTATTTTATTTTATCTTCAAAATATGTTATGTAGTGCATGATAACTAACTATAATATTATGTTAGTATCAAAATATCATAATTAATAATGATTACATTTATTAGCGTCATTTGTATTAATTTATCTTCAGCTCTTATTTAAGAAGAAAATGGATTCATAGCAGTTGTTTGCCCCAGTCGGGGCAAACTTATACGACAACTGCTATGATTCAATAACCATGTCCCTAAAGCGGGCTTATGCTTAAAAACCTTATATTCAAGAAAATGGAAGTTTTTCATTGTAAAATAAATTGATAGCTGTTTAGCATCAGTACGATATGAAACCTTTAGAGTACATGTGATATTTGAGAATGACTCATTAATTAACCAATCACACCACTGCACACTAATTAATAACATCCGTCAGTCAAACTGCCAATTATAATGTGAAAGAGTTATCACAACATTATTAGAGCGCGTGAGCTAAACATATTTGAGATGACTCACTTCTTCGATCATGGGATGTGTTTAGTCAGTTGATGTTTTCAGGCTAGGATTCATTACGTAACAAACAATAACATCAATGCTAAACATGTTTTATATCTGTTAATGTCATTATCAAGTTAAGGCAATGGAAAGGTCATCAATCCTACAGAAAGACTCGAGCCAACATTTTGTTTAATGTATAAAGTTACACGCAAATTATTGTATTTACTGATGCCACGTACCCAAATTTTATAGGCCCTATATAAAATGTATATTTTGTTTTTTCCAATTTTTTTTATGTATTTTAAATTTATTTTTAAATTAACTATCGTTTTGTAGTTTCTTCGATATACTAATATTGAAATTTATGTTGTACTGTGAATATTCAATGTATGCTTAGCTTATCATATTTTAAAATCGTAATTACTATGTACTTTTGATGTGTTGATGTTTGTTTTGTGTGGCATGCAATGCTGTTTCAGTCATGTTTTAATTAAGAGTTAATAGGACACATTTGGCAGTTGGCACGTAGCTATTCGCTCGGCCAGGATGAATCCGACGTATATGAAACTCTACATAGTTATCAACAAAGCATACATGGACAGTCGTACATTTCCAATATTTTATGTTTATCAGCTAGGATCAATCCACAAATATGGTCAATTTAAAACTTTTTAAGAAAATGCAAAAACCTGAAAATCAATTTAATTTGTTTTAATTCTTAAAAAGAAAATCTTGGAAAGTGTTAGTGTTACTTCAGAGTCCTGTTTTTCCGCTTCCTTGACAACTTCCCAGAATTGTTGGATGAGCGTAGCGAGCGTAGCGAGCGAAGCGAAGATTCCATTTCACTACACTGGAGAAAAAAATCCCGAATGTTTTTTTTTTTTTTTTTTTTCTTTCTGTATTTTTGTCTGTCTGTTAACACGATTCCGGCTAAACCGATACTCCGATTGCGATGAAATTTTATGGAGGCCTTCGAAATCTCTGAACTAAGAACTGCCACGTTTTTGAGCCAATCGAAAATTATTTCTCATGAATCGCATTTTTTTTTGTTCGATTTTTAAAAATTTCTTCGACTATTAAACTCCACATGCTTATATCCGATTGTAATTGATTTTTTTCACAGAATTTATTTTAATTAAGATTATTCGGGAAATTTGAGCAGTATCAAGTAATTATTTCTCGGCGAGAATCGCAATTTACGATTTTTTAATTTCTCTGCTTATAACCCTAACATTTAAGTCCATAATGGTTTTTTACAGTACCTTAATTTTAAGAATTATTATTCGTGTAATTTGTGCGCAATCGAATAATTATTCTACAAATTGGTCAATTTAAATTTTCTTTTTAAGAATTAATTAAAAAACATGAAAAGTCAATTTATTTAAGTTTTAATTCTAATTTTAAAAAAATTTGGAAAGTGTTATGTTCCAGACAACAGAAAATCCAACATGGGCTCATTCACCTTACGCTCTCAACAACGCGCAGGGACTTGAGCGTTTCTATAAACAACTGTGGTGTCAGTCGGCCGAGCGAACAGGAGTGACAAATAACAATTATTTTGCGCAGCGGAACGAACACATTTACATAGTTGTGTTGATTTTTCTATTTGCGTATGAGTCCAAGTCGTATCGACACATTCGTCACACGCATCATAACAGAAGGAATGTACAGAGTAGACAAATATTGCCTCGCTTATCCATAAGTAAACACGTGCTGGAATTCGTATGTGAATACAGGTGCGATATCTACCAAGGCGAGTCCTTGTAAAGGCCACCGTTATGGACGGGACGGGAAGTAGGTAACTGGCACGGCGTGGTCCGGTGCACGAGCACCGAAGACTATCTCCATCTCGCTCGCTCTCATGGCGGGGAGTGAGAAGAATTAGGCGCCTAATGAGAAGGAGCGTCTTGTCATTTTGTGTCTGCGTCAGGGCAAAGTGTGATCAGTGTCTGACCTCCCCCCCCCTCTCGCCCTTAATCAGAAGAAGGGTTACTATGTACTATGTGGCATACATATGTAGGCCCTACATATTCATGATTTTGTAAACTAACAGTATGTGCATCGACAAAAGCACTCTAAAAAAACTAGTAAATAAATAAATAAATAAATAAATTAAATAAATAAATTCGTATTTAGAGTCTACCCACTCAGTCATATAACTGATTTTCAGTGGGGGAGAGCAAACCAAACGACCAAGCTAACCCTGTAGGTCCCGACGCAATCGACGAGTGAGCGATAACCAACGAAATATCGATATTTTTTATATGAAATATAGCAATCAGTGGTATGGGCAGTGTGAACACCCGCGGATCAACGCCAGCATCAACAAGGCCGATTCAGAACCGATTCGTGCCACTAGTTTGCAATGATCAAAATCAAAAAAGTCTGGAGACATGCACCTCAGACCCGCGCTAGTGCATCCACCCAGACCTTCATTGCACCAGCCAGGATCAACGTACTTTTCCTGACATGATAGTTTCGTGGGCAAAATTCTCTCCCCCCCCCCCCCCGAATCAAAATCCTGGCTACGCCCCTGGTATGCGTGCTCGCGCTCTCTGACTTAACCTCATGTTCGTTTCAGTTGAATCGTCTGACTCGAATTCATAATTTTTTCTTTTTTTTTCGTGTTTTTTTTTCTTTTACCTAATTTATATTTATACAATTTGAATATGCCTATGTTTTCAAAAATTGTTTTTTTTAATTTATTGTTTTCTCTAATTAGAACACAGGGCAAAACTTACCGAATGAGACAGTATAGCAGGTTCTTGTGGCCCTTCCACCGCACTGATCCTACTAATATTAATTGTCTACGTAATGTAATTAGTTTATTTAGTTGTCCTCCCCTAAAACTGAGTCTTTATAAGTGAAGAGTATAGACGTTAAATAAAATTTAAAAAAACTCTTGAACAAATAATTAATGAGTTGGATGGGCGAAGTAGACTTCAATTATTTTACTGCCCTGAGATAGGTACCAGCCCACGTGTTTGTTTGTTTGTTTGTTTGTTTGTATATGAATGTTGATACATCAGTTCAATCTCTTGCAGACAAACAGTTACGAACTTTTCAGGAGACCTTCGAAATCTCTAAAGTTATACCTAGCACGTTTTTTAGTACAGTCAAAAAATATATCTTGATCAAATCGAACTTTTACGATTTGATCCCCGATTTTTCGTACATTTTTGTGTCTATCCGCTCTCTACGGAACAAACGACTACTCTGATCTTGATGAGATCTTTAGGAAACCTTTGAAATCTCTTAATTAACTTGGACATTTAGCACGTTTTATGACACAATCTAAAACATATGTCTTATGAAAATCATACATAGGGCCTATACGTTTTTTGTTTCGTTCCATTTTTGTATTCTCGTTTTCCACCGGATAAACTGCTCCCCCGAACTACCCTGAGAATGTGAGATAATAAATGTCAATCTCAACTTTATTCTTCAAAGCGCTCTAACTTTTTCTACTGGTAAGAACAGGTGCAAAACACATAGCCAACAAGAAACTGTTGCCAGGGAGACTAACCCTTTATAAAGAAGGTGAGAGCTTATAGTAGCTGTTTGATCTTATTTTTTGCCGAGTGGTTTAGTTCAATTTGAACGAAAAAAACGAACAATCGTATTTAGAGTCTACCCACTCAGTCACATATCTTTGTCCCTTAGTGGACGATAAATATAAATCAAATTGGACGAAGGAGAATTTTAGTATTGATATAACTTTACTCGCAAAAATTGTTCAACACTATAAAATGTTATCAAATTCCAGTTTAAATTTTAACTTTTTAATTTTATTCTTTCATCCATATTTTTCTTAATTTGTCTTTGATATTTTTAATTCTATGACTTTTAATCTTTGTGACAACTTTAAATGAAGATGCCACAAAATCATTTACCTAAAATTTCAGTACTAAATTAAAATGCTTATTTTCAGTTTTACGCACCTTTTAGCTACAAACAAATGAAAACCCAGACTCTAAAACGCTCTCTATAACTTTTTACAACTTGCCTAGGTTCAAATATTTATTTCCTTCTGTAAAAGTATATAAAATAAATTCTGGTTGAATTTGTTTTAAAATCCGGTGTTATACAACTGCTTTATTTACAAAATCTATAATAGTGCGACTAAAGTTCCAGCTTTCCCTTTAATCTTTGCCTGTGTTTATTTACGAATATTATTTATTACGTGTTATTTTGGCCGCGTTCTCTTTCATCCGCGGCTGAAAAGTCAGCGAAACTGAACAGATGTCCACTAGACCAGACAGACGCAGAACTGAACATGCAGCCCAAGTGTGTGTGCGAATCTAAGTATAGAACCATTTGCAATGTTGTTTCTGCGCTCTAGCTGTAACCTTGCTGTATCGTGCGACACGTGACTTTAGAGTGGAAACTTTCTGTTGGCTGGTGCATTTACTTAGTTTATTTTGTGTCTACTCTACTATAATAGCAACAGTCTCTACTGAAACAAATGAATCAACATGAAGGACAAGCCACAGGTTGCTCAGGACATAAACAAACTAAACAATGCGATTTTATAGAAATTAAATGTCGTGGCCGTGCAATCTACCCAACAAATCAGATTCGCGAGTTGATTGTGAATTTCTATAAATTTGCATTGTTATAGTTTGTTTACGTCCGTCGTTCATTTCGATTTATTGTTGTAGTAGAGAGTTGCTATAGTAGCTATTAGTAGATATAAGGCCATATAAGACTGATTTTCATGAGTGGCGTTCGGATCACTCAATTTCACACAAAATAATAATATTGTATATAACCAGCTATCAAGGTACAAAGACTAATTAAAAACCCAATACTGAATTTGTTACAAGAATCAAATTAAAACTAAGGTATCAAACACAGTATTGTGTTATGTTTCACGAGTTATTATGGAAATCGAATCGATTGTTTGATTTGTTTTCAAACCTTGCCGTACCTTACACAGTTACTTTACCCTACACTTACCTGCACTTGATGGGTTTATTTTAGAATGTACAATATCTCATGGCTACCCAGCTGCTTCGTAAGACTCAATTTCGAAACAATTTAACCGGAGAAAGATGCTATTGTTCCATATGTCGATACAGAATTAATAATCGTGAGATAGATAAGGGTCTTTATTGTAAGGCGGGATTAAGGCTAGTGAAGCCTTATCTTCCATCCAACCTAATACTAATAATAATAATAATAATAATAATAATAATAATAATAATGAATAATAATAATACATTTGATAATGAAGAGAACATTACATGATTATATAAAATATTGAAATAATACATTAAATACATTATGGTAGCATTATTGCAAAGTTAAAATTTTCTAGGTGTATAGTAGTGTTATGCAAATTATGAATTTTGAATCGATTTATGCAAATCTTCAATAGTTTAAGAAACATTCATTCATCCATTCACACAAAAGTACAAAATTAATATAGCTTTAGACATTGTGTGCAGAAATACAGGTGAGCAGGAGCAGGTTGTGGTATGCATTACTCAATCATTAATTTAACAAAGGCTGTAGCAGCTGATGTTTATAGCTGTTAATTAATTATAATTACTCAAGTAATGTTGATGTACTTTATGCTTGAAAGTGTCGTAACTAATTCCGTAAACATCCCTGATGCTCGTTGGGAGAGTATTCCAGACTCGAATAGCGTTTATTGTAAAAGAGTGGTCAAGAAGATTGGTTCTATGGGTTGGAAATGTTAACTGAGTACCTGATCTAGATCTAGTGTTGAAGGTATGGTTTGAGAATAGGTATTCAAAATTAGATGCTAAGTACGAAGGTGTTGATGTTGAGAGCAGCGCAGACGATGAACAAGGCAAATCGAGTGTAGATTTCTACGGTCATTTAGACGAATCCACGCAAGATTTTTTGAATCCAGGGGTAATATGATCATATTTTTTTATACCAGCTTTCCAATACATTTGGATGAGCGAATTAAGCGAAGACTTCAATTTCACTGACCCCCCAAAAAATTTAGCTCGGGTGTTTTTTTCTTCTTTTTTTTCTGTTTGTTCGCTTTCTACTGGTCAAACGGCATATTATGCGATCTCAATGGAATTTGGAGGGGACCTTCGAAATTTCTGAACTTAGACCTGCCACGTTTTTGGGTACAATCGAAGAAATATTTCTCATGAATATCGTACTTTTACGATTTTTTCGATTTTTAGTGCGATATTTTCGTGACATTTGGGCCGATTCTGACCAAACGGGTGGGGCTACAACGTTTATATTTTACATGGACAAAGGTTATGGTGATGTAGTACCTTTTGAAAGAAAAAAGTTGGAAAAGTTTGCCAGAATACATAGAAATAGTTTTAATATGAGTTTTTTGAAGTATATGATAAACTAGTAACAATATAAACTCGACAATAATCACCAACAATGCGTTCAAAAAATACTTGCAAAAGTAAAGAGATCCCACGCAAACTAAAAACTTACAAAAAAGCTCATCTATCAACGCGACTAGAAAAGCGTTCGCGAAGCGGCCTAGTATATATAAGCATCACTTTCTGTCCTTCCGTCACGCGTGTCTCACGTGACTGTGACTGACGTGTAGTGTGTGAACTACTACTACGACAAAACAGAACACGACCATCGATTGACATATGCGTTCTTGTTGACTTTGTCGATAGGCTGAGGATGGTGCATATGTTTTTGGTGACCCTAAGTAAAAGTGTTGGCTAGTAGTTATTAGTACTCCAGAAAGTGTAAATATTTACACAATCGGCATCCATCACCATTAGCCAAAGCTAGAACAAGCGCGGAACGTAACGATAAGCTTGAAGCTTCGCACCCTAGTTTGGGTACTCCCTTGCCCAGGCTTGTTGGATAGGACGTGCGTTTAGGCACATTGCTGTTCGCTCGGCCGACTGACATCACAGGTGTTTAAAATTTTAAACATATGTCAATAATGTGGAAATATAGGGCTCTGCAGTAACACATTTCCAAATTTTGTTTTAAAATAATTTAAAATAAATAAGTTGGTTCTCACGAATTTTGATTTTGTTAAAAACTCAAAATTGACTATATTCGTGATTTTTTTTCTGGCTGATTAAGACAATTTTTTTATAATCTATGACCGCAGGGCTATCCATGTATGCTTTATTGACAACTTTGCAAAGTTTTATATACGTCGGATGCATCTTGTCTGAGCGAATAGCTATTTGCTAACTACCAAATGTGTCCCATTCCCTCTTAACGTAAGGTAACACTGCGAAATTAATTCACAATGTGAATGAGCCATTGAGTTTATAAACGCATTGATTCACTTAATCTTTCACACTACTAGAAATTATGTAATACAATTATCTCTATTAATAGTCAGAAACATATTCTATTCTCGCCTGTTATCGTACACGGAATGCAAACTAAAAGGCTAGAATAACACATTATGCCACGTCCAGCCTAGGCAGCCTACAAGAGCTGATCGTTCACGGATACCCCTGACATGGGATACAATCGCGTTATTAACACTCGGCTGCATGCGTGGACGCTTGTCGTACGAAAATCAATCACTTTAGTCTATCTATATTATGGTGTCATATGGGATGAGAAAAACTGTCCACAAGAATAATCGAATACTGTTCAGTGAACGAGTGGGCGAGTTTCATGTCTTCTTGACTGACACATTTGGTTGTTGGAGATGCGCTCAGCCAGGAAGGACCCGACATAATGAAACTTTACATAGTTTTCAATAAAGCATACATAGGCAGCTCTACAGCAATAGATTTTTAATATTTTATGTTAATCAGCCATTATTAATAATTCATGAATATTGTCAATTTTGGACTTGTCAACCAAATCCATAATCCCTAAAACCAATTTTTTAAATTTTATCATTTAAATGTTTTTTTAAAGTGTTACTTTCGAGCCCTATATTTCCACTTCCGTGTCAATTACCCAAAATTCCACACGTCTGTGGTGTCAGTTGGCCGAGCGAAAAGATTTTGTGGTTAGTTGTGAAAATGCGTTAGGCGTAAGAGTATTTTAAGGGAGCGAAGTTCATCATCACGTCAAACCAGATTCTATCTTCCCCTACTAATATTTTGGTATTTCTCGGGTATTTGGGGACCGGGATATTAGAAAGATGAAATTATTTGTAACTAAATCGAAACTCGCATCGCTCATTCTTATTGCTTTTCACGGTAGCTCAGTCGATCGATGTTGGTTTCCGGGTAAACTCTTTGTGATTGATAAGAAGAATGAATGTGAGTGAGTCGCATGTATAAGACGAGAAACGCGGTTAATGACGACTAAAAAGATGATGCTCAATAATTTATAAAGTTGGCCTACCTATTTCTGGTGAAGCGAAGCTCATCTATTTCTATCACTTTCTTGTCTGTGCGTGTGTCACTTTTCACGATAAAAACTGAACACGACCTCCGATTGACAAACGTTTTCTTGTTGACACTGCCTATCAACAAGGATGATGCAATTGTAAAATGTATTTGATGACCCTGGGGGGTCAGCGGGCATTGAATCTTGCTGCGCAATTCTTAACTCTTGTTGAAGGGCAATGTAAAGGATGAATACGCATGTCAATCGGATTCGGAGGTCATGTTCGGTTTTTATCGTGAGACGTGACACACGCCGACTGACGGACGGACACAAATGTAATATTTTTAGGGGAGGTTCGTTCACTTCGAATGACAGAGATATTACAAGAGGTTACATTTTCGATCGTTTAATAATAGTCATATTTGAAGTTTCACTTTATAATGATAAAAATAAAATATTCTACCATACGTTGTTGTACATTGTTTTTGTTAATGTTTGTAGGCTTATAACAGTATATGACACACAATGGAGTTGTTATATTGTTTTCTTAATTAAAGTAGTATTCACCCGCTAAACTCAGAAAATATACTTCATTTAGGTTAACTAGTTATAGTTATGAATTAACAAGGTGACAGAAAAAATGTGGGGTCCACCATCAGCCGAAAAAAAATTGTTAAACTTTGTTGTTTTCAAGTTAGATCCCATCGGCAAAAACCCATAAGAAATAACATGAGGACGATCCTTGGACCTTGGAGGATTTCGATGAAAAAAATATTGGCCATTATTGACGTACTCGTCAACCTTTCTGTAAATCCGCTATGTCTTGATTATGTAATTTGGGAAAGTGGTTCGGGCAAAATATGCCGATTACCAAGAGAAGGTGTAATTTCGCAATGCTATTTTTGTGTGTTTGAGTGTATATTTGTGCACAATTTCAACTTTCAAGGCACAATTTTCTAAATGATTATTTTTAGATTGGTATGACGCTCTAGTGTGAAACACAAAATAAGCAGATTGAAGTCGATTTAAGAAATTCGACAAATCGCTAATTTTGCCAAATTTCAGGATCAAAACGCTAAAAAAAATCGTGTTGTCGCAGGTACAATTTTTTTTGAACTGTCATTTTATTGTAGTATTATGCTTTAACTAAATTATGTGGTAAAAATAATAAGAGCATAATTTAGGACAAGCGTTTTAAGCAAATTCATGTTCTCTCGGCCGACTGACACCACAGATGGTTGAAATTTTGGACAGTGTCATGGAAGCAGAAATAGAGGGCTCTACAGTAACACTTTTCTAAAAAATTTATTTCAAGTAAATAATAAAAAAAAAAAAACATTTTCGCGATAGCGGAATTTGTTAAAAGTGTAAAATTGTTCATATTCGTGATGTTTTTCTGGTAGAGCTATGACTTTTAGCCTATTATTATATGCGCCTTCAGATAGCCGTAGCAGCACGGAAAACTTTAAATTTCACGACCCACTCAAAATATCGACTCCAAAGTTGTATCTGTTTTTTTCAATTCGGTTTGAAGTTTTTTGTATTTTTCGGCGATGCCGGGAAAACACGGCAAAGCGTATTTATGAATATTATGAAGGTTTTCGAATAAGCTCTGAACTTAGCGTTGCCAACGTTTTTTGGGAATCGGAGTTAATTATACTCCATGAATATGACACTTTTTAATTGAATTATTTTGATAGTGCGTATATCTTAAGTTACATTGGGCTTTTAAATTTAACCAATGTATGTGGGTCTACAAACTTGCATACTTTTAATTGGAACATCAGTATGGTTTCATTGGATGAACCTTGTAATAAAATGAGTTTAAAGGTACAGACCCACTGGAAATAAACTTTTTAACCCATCGTATTTCGATTTTAGCCATTGTGGTGAATTTTATTGACCACATCGGTGTGAGTCTACAACTTCGATGAATTTTAATTGAACCACATTATTAGAGTGATTGAGAACATTTTAATAGAAACAATTGTATTAAGAGTTACCAACGTAGGATAAACTTTTTTGAAATGTTTTTTTAAGGTTTAATGGATAACAATTAAACAGTCATTTAGAGTCTACCACATGGATAACTTTTAATTAACAACACTGTGTAAAGAAAGCTACCCACGAAACTAAAAACTTAAAGCTCATCATGGGACTTTACTTACCAATACGTCCTAGCTACCCACGGACTTTTTTAATGAAATCGTATTAATACCCCTTGGATGACTTTTAATTGAACCACTGTATGTAGAGACCCAGGGAGAACTTTTAATTGAACACTCGTATCGTTTTAGTAGTCTACTATTGGTGACTTTTAATTGAACCCACGTATTGAGTTACACGAGTTTTAATTGAAGTATTGGAAACTGGCTGCTAAATGAACACATCGTATTTAGAAGTCTTACCACTTGGGATGAACTTTTAATTGAACCACATCGTATTTAGAGTCTACCCACTCAGTCACATACTGACAACTATTTCGCAACTATTATTGGAATCGTCCCGTAAGGTACTCAATTATTATTGAGTACATCGTCAGTTTTATAAATAGATTTATTATAACTTATTTATATTTTTATTTTTTTCCTTCGTATCTCATATAAACAAGTATAATAAATTAAACTTTAAGATTATGTAATTGTCAGTGTCCACATTCTCGCCAAGTGTTGATCATGGCAGAGAATTATCGACATATTACTGATTTTAATCTACTACAAAGTTATGAATCTGTGTAATTTGAAGCAAATCTTGAAACCTTTAAGATGTTTCTTAAAAATGAGTCAACTATTCAATGAGATACCAAAAAAATTGTTTGGATCAATCAGATGTCCATTTCGTTAGAAAAGCACCTTTTCTAACTCACTTTTCTATCCGTTCGCCAGTCGAGTCTCGAAAACCGACCAAATCCTCCGATGAAAAACGTTTTCCTTCAACAAGGATGATGCAGAATATTTTGCTGATCATGTGGGTAAGAAAAGTGGCTATCCTCCCAGAAAGTTTGAAAAATATGACCCGGCACCTCCACCATATTTTTTAATGCGCGTTTTAGAGAGTATAGGACATGCGTTTTTGGCAAATTGCTGTTCGCTCGGCCGACTGACACCACAGGTGTTTGAAATTTTGAACATATGTCACAAATGTGGAAATAAAGGGCTCTGCAGTAACAGATTCAAATTTTGTTTTTCAATAATTTATAAAATATAAATTAGTTCTCACGAATTTTGATTTTGTTAAAAACTCCGCAGGGCTCTCCATGTATGCTTTATTGACAACTTTGCAAAGTATTCTTCTTCGACGATCTTATGAATACTCCCGTACAGAATTCTGCGTAATGTTTTTGGTGGCACTGTGGGTGAAGGGGGCGGAACTAATTTTTTAAAAGACCATCTTTGTTTACTCGGCACGGAGACGAAATGCTGGGTAAGATTCTCTTTGCGCACACGTGCTTATTGGTGAGTGACAACAGCTGTTATCTTACCACCTCACTCGTCCAGCTGACGACTGCACGCTCTCCTGCAACCAGTTGCAGAGTGCAACTGTCCAGTTGTGTTGCGCATGTCACTTGTTGACTGTCTCCCTATCTGATGACATACGTCACCTGAATAATACGTCGCCAGTCTATCTATAGAACGTCCAACAAGCATGCGATACTATACTACACGAAGACAGACAGACAGACATATGTCGTGACAGTTAACTGGGGCAGATTAAACTTCGATGGACGTTATTACCTACGTCAGTCATCGAGTATGTGTGCCATCAATGCGCCCAACCACATGTTTTATGGTTTAGTTTGAGATATCAAGCTAGACCGATCAGGCAATTTACATTAATGTACGTGCACGAACATGTATCTGGTTGTCAATTGTATTCATTTAATATGAGTGTTTGTATGTAGCAGACAGTTTGAAATTAGTGATAATGTTACTGTAGTAAAAGTAAAAGTCAACTTTACGTTTTTGTTTTACTCAAAAACGACGTATTGACGGTAAAATGAATACAGCATATTGTTGAAAGCGTGTGTATCTTTTAAAAAGTACCTGCAGGTCGGTTACAAATAATAAAAACGTATGAGATTTCGGAGACAGATATTTCGGGATTTCTTTTTTGTGATTTATTTATTTTCTTGTGCATATTGCAACAGAGCATACATTCCCCAACCCAACGCTAATAATAGCATTAGTTCCTAAAATAAATACAGTTGATCAATATGCTATGCTAAAAAAAATAAGCCTTGGTTTGATGGGGAAAATATCCAATAAAATTACTGAAATACCTATAATTATTTACTACAATTCAGAAATTAAAGAAGTCCGCCCCAACCGGGAATCGAACAACGGATTTCTGAATTGTAGTAAATAATAACAATTACACCTACTGGAGTGTTTCCCGACTAACCAAATCGAGAAATGAAATACTTATATTACAATTTGTTGGATTCGAACCCATGGCTTTAGGTTCCATACGTTTGTGACTCCTCAACCGTATACGAGCCACCGCGGAAACCGATGTATACATGATCATCATGTTCACGTAGGGTTTAAAACAATCTTATTTTCTTCATCTTTCAAATAATCTGCGGTTTTCATAAAGCATAATCCTTGAGCATTAATTTTTTGTGTGTTGATAAAGGCAACGATTCTCAACTCAATGTACGACTGAACGAAGTTCGAAATCACAATGAAATTAGCACGAGAGAGAATCCACGACGAAAACGTTTTTCATTCTTTCTTGCTACTGAACGCCGCCGCCGTGCGACAATGGAATAACGTGCATGATTTACGCTGGGTACTCAACACTCTTAGCACTCAATGGGTTGTTGCAAGTCTTGGCAACAGGTGCAACAACCTTTACAGCAAACAAAGTGGACGTTTACAGAGTTTCTATTGACGTTTCATGCATTATCGATGTACTCACCCTGAGTTGTTGATTTACCATTACTTCAGGTTGATAGTTTTTTAGGTTTTCATTCTTCCATAACTAGCTTGTGGCTGATTGAACTGAATTTATTGTTTTTCTTCCGTCCAAGGAGCGGCAAGGTTATTATATATACTGCCCTCTGCAGCACGCATGTATACCAGTGGCTTATCGAAGGGGGGATGGGGGGGGGGGGGCAAAAAAATAATGTAAGTGCAAGGGCACTTTATCGTTTCAATGGAGAACATAGAATAACTGTTTTATCGCAATACTAAGGGCAAATTACCATCTGACCAAAAGAGTATTTTTGTATATGGATACAAAGTTGGTTACATCAAAATGATTTTGAAAGAGAAAACTTTTAGATTAAAAACAGGATTTTAGCTTAGATAAAAAGTTGGTGGTGCTTTGAAACGCACAGATTTTCACCAAAATGACCTTGAAAGGGAAAACTTTTGGATTATATAAAAAGGATTTAAGTAGATAAACAGTTGGTCATTGTGATGCTTTAAAACGCACATATTTTCACCAAAATGACCTTTGAAGGAGAAAATTTTTGCGGGACCCCCCACTTAGCCTTCGGTACATCTATGAAATAATTGTTTGAACCCCCCCCCCCCCCCTTATGAATTCCTGGATACGCCACTTATGTATGTAAAGATACATAACATAACAAGTACAGCACATATAAAAACTACAGGACAATACATGAAAACGGAAACAACCATGCAATGATATAATTAACACTAAAGAATCATTCGCATGTTTTCACACTGGCATTGCGAGGTGCAATTTAAGATTTAATGGTGAGGTATTGGGTACTTTGAAGTTAAATCCAACAGTGAAGTCGGATGGGGGGGGGGGGTCTCGGGTATTTCCTTCCACATTTTCTTTTCGTTCCATATTTTAGTATCTTCCCACCCCCCCCTTTCTTCTTTTATCTCTCTTTTTCCACAGCAAGAAAACTCGGTTAACAGTTTTTGAGGATGAGAACAAGAATTAACAAATTAACTTCAGTTATTACTTTTCACATTACTCCATAAATTTCAGAATCCAAAAAAGGGAAATTTGAAAATGATCCTGGCACTCAACTTTAAAGTTTAATTATGTAGTTTGGAATTTTTTTCCGAAAACGTATGTTATCCCTGTATGAGTGGTCAGTGTACTCGCCTACCTCAATTCTCCGTCGAGAACGCGTAGTAGGGTATTATTGTACGTAGGCTGGGTATGTGGGCCCCTCTATTCTCAGCCTTGCGTCTAGCCGACATGCATTCCACTGCGACTGACATCTGACAGATTGATGGTAAAGTGCCAACATTTCACACCGTATGTTGTGAAACAGAACATCATTGAGCCACCTCCAGACAGAATACAGATACAAGTACAGCCAGGCGCAACACACATGCAACGGTTCAGTTCAGTTTCCGCACAATAATACAAGTACATGGACATTTACACACAGCCAACAAGAATTACAATTATCCATTGTGAAACATATATTATGCACTGTGTGTCAAAATAACAATTAAAATCAAAATCAAAACCCACTCGCTCACTCACTCACTCACTCACTCACTCACTCACTCACTCACTCACTCACTCACTCACTTACCCACTCACCCACTCACCCCCACTCACTCACTCACTCACTCACTCACTCACTCACCACCACCTCACCCACCCACCCACCCACCCACCCACCCACTCACTCACTCACTCACTCACTCACTCACTCACTCACTCACTCACCCACTCACCCACTCACTCAACTCTCGCGATTTCCACTGGAACCTTATCATATTCAGCTTGTCCCGTTCCGCTCTAGTAATTAGCCCAATGATATAGTGCTGATAACACTTAGTGTAAGCTGCGTTCAGAAAGTATATTGTATGAGAGCTGTCTATGTCAGGCGCGGTTTCGATATTTCAGGAATAAATTACCTAACCTTCTTTTTTTAGTTTTGTAATAGTCAATAATAGCAACATAGTTTATAAATATAAGTAAGGCCAATGAATACAATCGCTCTCTAGTGTATGTTACGCGGCTGGCTTTCAAGTATGAAAAATATTTTTAAAATCTCACTTATACTCGAGACTTTATTGAGGATATAAAATTACAAATTAAAACAAGTAATTATATACTAACCAAAATTTGAGTATTTTCACAACTTCCCTACATTTTTGGAAATGATCAAGTTACATAATTTTTTTAAGAAATTCAATATTCGTGATAATTTTGCTTGAAAATTTGAAGGGTGGGGCAGGGCCACTACTCAAGAATACATAATCTTGTATGTACGTCTCTATACCTATAATGTCTTTCCTCATGATGACGTCAGGAGTTACGTCACTAGTCCCATCACATGAGCTGCAGATGGATCGACGCGATGACATTTGCTCGTGACAAGATACGTAATTAGCTCAGGTGGGCGTTATTTATAGATCTCACTCACACACCTACTATAATCTACCTTTGAGCGGAATAAATGTATCTTGTAAATTAAACGAGACGGCTCTTTGTCTGCTTTTCTCCTTTTGTTTTGTATAATTATTACGTTCATGTTTATTTATCATGGTATTAATTTTATGGTTTTAACTATGATGCAATTTTACATCTATCTTTTATAGCATAGCTTACGGTACACATATAAAACAAGTACTAGATTATACAATTCAATTTATACATACAATAAAACAATAATATTGAAAATAACTAGACAACAAAAGCTCGAATTATTGGGCATTGCGCGCTGTAAATTTTTTGCATGATCCACATCAGCATGATGCAGTTTAGCTTACCAAGCCTTGGTTACTAGAAACTGTCGAATCTGTCCGTAACTGTGAATTGAATTGAACCTATAGGCTCTTGTCGTTTGCTAATACTAATATTATATCTTTGATTAGAAAAAAAACTTCCATCGAGCGTATCCCATGCAATCATATAAGGTTTTACCCCCCAGTGATACTTGTCTGTATACGTCATCAAGTCGTCCTTGTCTTAAAGGAACAGTTACGTGATTCTGAATCATATTTCGTAGTAGGATACCACCTACAATCCATGATCCTTGAATATTTATTATGTGCGCGGGTGTAAATAAACGTATTCACGTGACGTTTACAGATTGGCATGTCTTGCCTGTCATGTTCCCGTACTGAGGTGGTAATTAGCTGCGCATGTTGGTACACCTGCCGGCTAGATGCATAATTTAGGTTGGCAAGACTACGTGGGGTGTTGAATCATAACTCCATGGTTGAATGGTGCATCAGGCATGACGTCCTCAGAACCTTGCCAGATTGAACGATGATTTATTATTGGTCAGCGTAGGCCTCTTCTACCTAAATGTGGCAGTTACCATAATGGCATTGAGTATAGAACCTATGGTGTTCAACCGCGTTGGTTATTTTTTCAAATATGTAACTAGGTAAAAATGTACTGAATGGCATTGAAACCTGGCTCTATTAGAACATCCAAACATTTTCCCGAGTTTTTCTGATTGGGCACATAGCAAATATTGCCTCTTCAAAATAATTTTAAACTTCAGTTGCACGGGTTTCACCTAGCACATTCAACGTAGATGGTTGTTTTTATGAGATTAATTTTCAACTGTTTTTTTTTAAAGTCGTTGAAGAGAAAAAGTTATTTATTTTAATTTTTTACAATTATCTTTCTATGAATATTTAAGGTGAGCAATATTTTGTACCAAATTCAAATTGTACCACCAAACGAAAAAATTCTAGCAGAAAGACAACTGTAAAACTTTTTTCTCTTCCACGTCTTCAAGACAAACGGTTCAAAAATAATCTTATAGAAACATAACCATCTACGACTGCGTTGAATGGTGTGCTGTGGAACTGCAGTCAAACATTATTTTGAAGAGGCAATATTTACCGTGTGCCCGATCAGAAAATAATAAAAAAAATGGTTATGATATTCTATAGAGCCTGCAGGTTTCAGTTCCATTCTATATATTTTAACTATATTTGCATATTAGAGAAAATTAAAGAAATCACGGTTGATTTCGAGTTGTATTTCCACCTACGATAGTGTTTTATTTCCGAATATAATACAATCGAGAAGTACCGCGGTATATTTACGTGAATGTTACGCAGTGTTCCGAAACCTTGCAACAACATCTCAATTCAATCGTTGTGTATGTGAAATGTGTTCGGTGTTTACTGTTCAGTGCTCATGATTATGATACATGTGATAGTAGGCCTATAGCTCTTGTTCTCTTTAACACCTTTGTATTTCACGCTGTGCCATGCACCGTGTATGACGCTGCTTTGCAATCTCTCACATGTTTAATTGAGACGGATGAATTATACAGTTGTCACACTTGTGCAATTCGTTGAACAAATATGCGTTTTCAACGTTTTTTTTTTTTTTAATGAATGAAAATATTAAATAAACTTCCATCAAAATTTACGTCCTGTCGAATAAATTGATAATACAGAAACAGTCGAATAAAATCAAAATCTCAGTCAAAATTGATAATTTAATATTTGTGTATTTAAATTTTCTCTTATGGAGAATATCACTTAGACTTAGATTGTGTGTCAATTGTAGCATTATGCAAATAAATATATACACTACACTACACATCATATACATATTATTATGATGTTTATTTAACCTTGGTTTTATTGTAGGCGACTATGGCACTGTTGTGATGGTATTATAGACAGAAATTACAAAAGTGCCTCCACCGGGGATTTAACCAAGGTCCCGGGTTCAATCCTCGGTGGAGGCACTTTTTTTGTCTAATTTTTTTTTTTTTTTTTTTTTTCCCTAGTACAGTGACAAATTTAAAACAATTCACATACTTCGCCAAACAAAGTATATATTTAAATGGAGAAACTTCAAACAATTTAACCTTGACTGATGTTTGCTGGTAAATTGCTGAAAGTGCCCAAAGAGTTGCTGGTCACTACGCGCCGTGGAAGTATGCGTAGCATATATACAAGCGACCGACATGCAATGATCGAGGGGGACCGACGCTTTAGAGTCAACCAATCAACAACAGCAGCAACAATAAAGCAGCAACAGTAACAAACGCTAGACCCCTTCACCTCTTAAAGCAATTTTGTCCTCCTTTTGACTCATTTATCAAGACTCCATTGTTATTATTATGTATTGTTCTTCGTTTGTTTCATCAATTTACGTCGTGGTCGCAAAGAACAACATTCTAAAACACAATCTACTTGTCTCAACAAGGTCTATTATTGTTCAACAATATTTCTCACATTGCACCAACTCCCAACTGTTTTTTTTTTTTTTTTTAAATTAAAGCTTTGTACACATTCCAATATTATACAACTGCAATGTCTGAAGGTCGAAACCTTGGCAGTCAAGTTCAATCCCCCCCCCTTTCCCCTTCTCCTCGTGCGACTGAATTGAATGCACGTAATCCTATTTGAATGTGATTGTACAATAACTATTTTCTCATAATGTTGCTGACTCACTCGTCCAAGGAAATTAGTGCTTTCTTTAGAATAAGCTATGTAACATGAATTCATAGGTTAGGTAACAAATTTAAAAATATAAAAACAACAAACAAAACAACAGTTTTCGATTTGGTGTATCGAGAAAAAATACTCCCTTAGATGGAGCTCTCTTACCCCCTTACCGTTATTTTGAAAGTAAAAAATGGCTAAAAGTTGGTTGAATTAAATTAGAAACTTGAATAAAAAAGAAAAAAACAGCTTTTTTTGACGGGACAAAAGCTCCATTTTGGCCATAGTATGCAAATTTCGGGTCAATAACAAAATGCAAGTTCTAGGTGCAATACTTAATTTTAAGCTATGTTGTTTTTTTGTATTGTTTCATCACACCTTTGTTTCTGGACTTAGTATAAGGGAAAAATAATTTTATGAAATAACGTTTGATGTACGATTTTATTCGTCCACCGAATCAAAACTCTTATTTTTACCATGTGTCAAAAAATCGCACATTGAGGCTTGAGCTGAAACTAAATATTAACAGTTTCTGTATATGGCGGTGGGCTAGCCATCATTATTGTTTATTATTGATGCAAAATAAAAAGTTACAATTCACATGCCATGTCGCAAAGGATTTTACAATATTATCTTCTGCCCTGCTTTATTGATGCTTCACTAAAATGATTATTTTATTTTATTTTTATGATTATTTCAAACTGGTAGAACCAAAAATTCTGAAATCATACATCAGTTTATAAAAGAGGCCTCAACAACATAAGCTATTCGCGAAGTGGGAATCAATATTTTGTAAGTGCTCAGGTTTGCAGACGATAATCTAAAAGCCAGCTGCAATAACCTCGAAGTGGGAATCAATATTTTGTAAGTGCTCAGGTTTGCAGACGATAATCTAAAAGCCAGCTGCAATAACCTCGAAGTGGGAATCAATATTTTGTAAGTGCTCAGGTTTGCAGACGATAATCTAAAAGCCAGCTGCAATAACCTCGAAGTGGGAATCAATATTTTGTAAGTGCTCAGGTTTGCAGACGATAATCTAAAAGCCAGCTGCAATAACCTCCAAGTGGAATCAATATTTTGTAAGTGCTCAGGTTTGCAGACGATAATCTAAAAGCAGCTGCAATAACCTCGAAGTGGGAATCAATATTTGTAAGTGCTCAGGTTTGCAGACGATAATCTAAAGCCAGCTGCAATAACTCAAGTGGGAATCAATATTTTGTAAGTGCTCAGGTTTGCAGACGATGAATGAAGGATTGTCGCTTGTAACAAACATAACATTGAGGGTGATTTATAAAAAATACGATTTTCGTTGTGTTATGCTCTAAAGCAGTGAATTGACTGAAAATAACTAAGATTTAGTTCAAAGTGGTGTATTCCCCCCCCCCCCCCCCCGATATTTTTGGTACATTTTTGGGCCGGTGTAAATGACTTACATGACATGACAAATGACAAATACATACCATTTATGTTTTGGATCAAAGCTGTAAATTGAAGGTGAATTATTCAAAATTTTGCGTTTAGAGGTGTCAATTTCTGCCTCTGGCAATCGATATGAAGAAAGAAATGGAGAGTATTTAGCAAATAAAGACTCGGTTTTGGTTATAATGCATGAAATAAATAAAACGTTAATTTTGATCATTAAAAGTCCAACTCGACTTACCTCTCCAATGTTTAAAAGTAAACTCTTTTGTCTAAAGAAGGAATCGAACCCGGGATCTTTTTATATTTCATATATTTTACATCTCGTACATGCACCACACATCTGTTACGGATATTGACGAATCGTTTATGTTAATCAAGGGGCGGCTACTCTAGATATGACGGAGTCAATCAATCAATGTTTATAGTTTGGAGAGGTCACCTCACTTCAGAAGACCACTAAGTATTACTAAGCAGTCCTCCCACTGAACTTACTTATATATAGGCCATATCTTGCTGTGTGTACATTCACTTTCACATGCTCACTCATAAACAAAATATGAGCGATTCAAGCCAGTATAAGCTTTGAGTTATACGTTCTTTTTTGCCAAATACCCGGTTATCTTGACTGTAGGAACTAATAATATGTATCCGTATTAGGTATTTCTGTACTTAACTTTTTTTTTAACTTTACTTTTATCTATTCCTAGATACATTTTAGATGTGTATCTTTACTAATATTAAGATCTTACTCAGTAAAAAATCTTGTGACTCAACACCTGTCCGGTGATCGAACCCGGACCCTTTAGTTTCTCATCTCTGTGCGTTGTCTCGATGATATGCAGCATTGTTGTATGTTAGGCTATTGTCTTGTACTAGTACTAGAAGTGTGAAGTCATCTTCACCTTGACGTGGTATTGCCTGATATGATGTCATCCGTGAACTCTTCCTGACTGCCCACCCTTGAAGCCAGCTTCAGCAGCAGCCAAATGCGCCATGGTCAAATACTCCCAACCAAGTCACTTCAATGTTTACTTAACAGTTAAATTAAAACAAGTTATCGTTCATTATAAATTTTATCGGGGGTTTTTACTTTTTATCGTACATACACACCATGATGTAAGAGTAAGACTATACTACCAATTTTAAAACCACGCGCAACTACAGTTTTTCGTGATATCTCGAGAACGCTTCAAAATATCGCAAAACTGTTTGCAGGCAGCTATGTGGTTTTGTAAGGACTAGCCCAAGTTATATTGTAATTTGATGGTAATTAAGTATTTCATTTGATATTTATTTAATTAATTACATGTATGTTTGATGTCCAAATTACAAAAGCATACGTTGTGTACGGACGGGAAATATTCACAAATCACAGGGGATCTATTTCCTCACTCGTACAACAATTAGAAGATCGACAGCGACAACTTTGTTGGATGAGCGAAGCGAAGACTTCAATTTCACTGACCCCATATGCGATCTTGATAAAAATTTGAAGGGGCCTTCGAAATCTCTGAACTTAAACTTGCCACGTTTTTCTTAGTTTAGTACAATCGATAAAATATTTCTTATGATTATCGTACTTTAATGATTTTTTCGATTTTTAATGACATATTTTCGTGATATTTGTCCCGCGACCGGGCAAACGGCTACTCTGATCTTGATGAAACGTTATGGGAACGTTTAAAATCACTGAAATTAAATATGTTATGATTTTAGAGACATTTGAAGAAACTTCTCATAGAAATCGTACTTTTACGATTTTCCCTATATACCGATATTTAATACATTTTCGTGATATTTGGACCAATAATCAACCATAAAAGCTCATCCATCAACGCGACTGGAAAAAGCGTTAGCGAAGCAGCCTATAGTAAATACAATAACGCATGTGACAGCTTGTCGATCGACAGTGACTACTTATATTAAAACGACACGCCAAAATGCGCATGACGCGTTGAGCATGACTTGTTATTCTATTAACAAGTTGTCAGATGGACGGATTGTCTTGGCCCCCTGGGGCCCTGAATTACTTACTTGTAGGTGAAAACATATCTCGATTTAGTTTCTTATTGGATAATTTATCCTATGAGACCTAGCTCTAAAGAACCGATTTATGTTCCGGCACATTGCCAACCTAATTAAATCTTTTTTAACTCAGTTAATTCATCTTCGAAATGTCGTTGATTTTCTTTGAATTTGCACGAACATAAACTCGTCTCATGAAAATATTTCTTGAGCAATTAGTATCGTTGCATGGAGGCAAAGACCGATCTAGATTTTAGAATTCTCTAACAGTCGGCAGACGTCGTAAATATTCCACCTACCAGAAAACATCTTTTGATCTTGTTTGTGCGTGGATGCCGACGACCTAGTTGTCTCTGAGTATTACGACGTCTATATTGTACTGAATGCACTTTTGCGCACAAGTGCATCATGGCCAAGTGCGAGTTTTAGGTCTATAATTAGCGAAGGGAAACTAAGTGTGGGTGCATGTGTACTTGTGTGTTGTTGACGCATGCGATGACGAAGATCGCTTGTTTTCATTTCCAGCACTTCAAAACACAAATCTGACAGAATAAGGAAAATGTAGCAAAACAACAAAGGATCCGTTTTGATGATATTAATTATCTACTTTAATGAAAAGAAGATTTTATGGTTAGTTTAAAACACAATTTAAATAAAGTAAATAAAGTTAGTAGGGTACTTCTGTTTACTATAGTAGGCTACTCTTTATAGGGTGTTACTTTAGTCTGAAAACATGGAAATTCAAAGAAATTGTTTAGATTTTTGGAATGTCTATATTTCCCCAAAAAAAACACAAAATTTACAAAATCGAATCTGTAATCAAATCTGTTCTGGCGACAACCCCCTTGAATTACCATCACTTACCAGTCATGACGTTCTGGCTGGCTCCAAGACAAATTCAGTCATTTTAATTTCCCGTCCAACCAAAAATTTAAATCCCCCCCCCCCCCCCCCCAAAAAAAAGGAAAAGAAAAGAAAAGAAAATACATAGGGATAAGTTGCCCCCACTACACTGTAAGGAAATTCGCCGCGTGATCTACCATTATATATTTGGCAAGACCTGCTGCCAAGTCTATAATTGTCGATCTACGCCAAACGTCTATGAGTGAACTACCCTCACATAATTGTAAATCGTTCGTCCCGGCCTAGTAAACGTGACAAATAAATCGTCCGCAACCCACCCCTTCATATTGTAGCTCGCTGGTTTCGTATAGTGAAACATATTCTTTTCTTGTGAGTGAACTACCGTCACATAATTGTAGATCGTTCATCCCGTTCTAGTTAACGTGTTATTTAACTCGGCGCAACCTACCCTTACATTATTGTAGCTTGTCAGTTCCGTTATAGTCAAACTTATACTTTTCTTGTAGCGAACGACACTCAATAATTGTAAATCGTTCGTTACGTTTTAGTAAAACTGTTAGTTTATTATGAGTATGCTACCTGAGATAATGATAGATCGTTGTTTACGTTTTCGTAAATCTTTCACGTATATTATTTATAACTACTCTATCACAATGATAGATTATCTGGTTTGCTTTAGTTTATTGTTCATTTCTATTATGAGCAAACTACCATCACATAATGACATATCGTCTGGTTTGTTTTAGTAACTTTTCACTCTTAGTGTGAGCAAACTACTATCACATAATGATGGATCGTTAGGGTTCTTTTTGAAAATGTTATTTTTATTTTGAGAAAACATCCCTTGCATAATAGGGGATTGTTGGGGTTATTGTAGGAAATGTTTCATTTATAGTGTGAGCGATCTACTCTCACACAGAACTGGTGGATTCAAATTTTGGCATAGTAATTAGTTGTTTTCCATCTAAAACAAAGTTGAAGTAGTGATTAAATTATTCAACTAAGATGTTTAGTAGTCACCTATCGATGTTGCTTGAATAGTCTTGGGAGAACTGGTGGATTCAATTTAGATTAGTAATGCGCGATGTGTTATATATCTGAAACGAAACGTATTATCTAGTAATAATATCAACGAAGAAGCACAGCTATCAGTCACCAATCCAAAACCTGCCACCCGATGATGATGAATATTCAACGAGTTAACGGATCAGGTGTATTCGTCCAGCAGCTCCAGGCATCCGGTTTCGAGTTGTCCTGCAAGAAAAATATATTTTCATATTATTGATTATCATGTAACTTCATGAGATGTCAATAGATCTCTGATTATCTGCTAGAGATGAGATGAGAAAATATACGCAGCATTATATAAGCACTAAGCAGCACAAAGTGAGTAAAACGTCTGTCCTGTTAAAAGTTGCCGAGTGAATGAACGTTCTCGTTAAAACCTGCCAAGCAAACCCACCCTCGCGCGATCTCTCTCTTTGTGTGTAACGGTTTTCGGACGGCTTGCAGAATGCAGATGTTTCGGCTCAGGCATTGGTATTATACCTTGGAGGAGCGGGTTAGACTAGATGTGTCCAGCCAGTGTACTGTGTTTCCTCGAAACTAGGAACAAAATCTGAGCGAAGATCACATCACAATATTTACATGAACATATGCAATTTGTGTCAATTCATCGTTTATCACACCCTGAAAAATAATATAACATTACCAAATTGCCATTGCATTGTTTTAGAAATTAAACCACGATATATAATAAGGAAACTAGTCTGAGTCTTGAAATATTGATTCTCTTTTTATTTCATAATACCGAATTGGTGAATTCACTTCATATTCTAAGAGTAAAATTTAACTTTATCGGAAATGACGACCAGAAGTAGTAGTTGTGATTACGGATCAAATAAAAAAGTAATTGTTAAAACTTTTAAATGTCTCGCTACCCGTTGATGACATTTTTTATTTATCGGGTTGTTTCGTAGCCGCTACGAAACAACCCGAAAAATAAAAAATGTTAAAAAAGTAATGTGTTTTACTCCACCTTTAATGGCGAAACAATAAAATACTTACGAAATTGAGTGAGCAGTTTATTTACACAGTTATTATATCGCAATATTTTGTTTGCTTCAAATATTTTTCAACGTTTGGAGTTCTATTTCATCTTTTTTCGATAAACATGTAAACCCTTATTTGAAGTTATTTCTCGTACGTAGCCCCCTTTTTCCATTTAAATACATTTTTTACTATGAGTCCTCCTATAGACCATAAAAATCTTCATATATTGTGTGATCAAATGGGATCAAAATTTGGCAAAATATGTTTAAATGTAAAAATCTAAAAGTAGTTCGATATGTACGACTGCACATTTTTGGCTTGTATCGTGGAAGCTCGTTCTAGTTTGATTATGACTTCAAACTTCGTCCAGTCTAACAAAAACATATTTGAAATATATGAAATGGATATTAAGCAGAAACCTCCACACGTATGTGATTTAAAATGAAAATTGTATGTCCTTCATTAAGGACGTTGGTATTGAGGCATTTTAGTTTTATTAAGTTAGTCGAGTTAATATTTAAAACTTTTTATTTATCATTTGTTTAATACGTACTGAAAGAATAATCTTATTTTGATTGTACTGTATACAAGCAGAATGTTATTCTCAACTGATACTGAATTTGATGGCAGAAGGCAGTATGTCCCTCAAATCAAATCCATCCAATAACCTTTTCGCCCTTCACCTCAACTTATTTCTGGAATCACAGCCACAGGTACAGCCCCCGTCTACTTAGGCAGCTGCAGGACTAGTATGCGTTGCTGGATGCATTTCATGAAAGAACGCAGAAGGCAATGTAATGATTATAGCTCAATGATTGAATGCGATGCAATGATAAAAAAAATGGACCTTGTAACACACGTATTTTTTCTCGTTACCGTATTGACGTTGGTTCTTCAAATAACGAATCGCAATACAACACACTAAGTTATAAATAGAATTAATTTTCTGTCATGTTTTTTGTATGCAGTGAGAAATGTAGGTTTGTGCAGTGTATGTGTGAGTGCGAGAGGGTTACAGGAATAAATGAGATGGAAATGGAAAATTAAAAGAAGGATGCATTTAGAAATTATAAACAGTATTAAAAATTGCCGTTTTATACTCAAACTGCATTGTGACACACAGGGCAAGTTTCAATGAAATGAAGTACAATTCATATTGGAAAGAACTTCATAATAATAATAATCCTTCGATTGTCCTGAGATGCAAGATTATAAAATCATGTTGTATGATTAAACCTAGAACATGTTTTTATTCCAATTACGGGTTTTTATCAAACATAGTATCTATCTTATTTAATTTGTAATAACAAGCCGTCACATTGATTAACGATGACACTTTTTGAACAGGTAGGTAATTTATGTACAATTTTAGTACAGTAGTGTTAGTGTTCTTTATTGGACTAATTAAGGTTAAAACTTTAAAACAATTATATTTTAGGTAATATTAGAAACATCGAATGCAAGGGTAAGAAACATTAACACACATTGTCCACCAAAAAACATCGATACCACCTAGTAAGAATGAGCATCATTTAAAAAATGTTTTTACGAAACAAACTGGTTTACTGCAGGTCAGAGACAAAACGTATCTCATAGCTTGGATCCCAATGCTGGGACTATCATAAAGGTAGTCCTCTTTTCAAGGAGAATGATGAATGAGTTTTTCCAATCGCACAGTATTGTGGAATAATTTTTTAGGGTTATTTTAACATAATAGAAAACCTATACGCATAACAATTTTGAAAGGTAAGATGTTTTCACTTGCACTAAGAATGATCTTAACGAGTAGAGTAATGCGAACCTACACTGTCCAACGCAAGGAAAAATATAGGAGTTATTGTTTTTGTGTTTGTTATAGTACGATTCAAAAGGCAGCAAGTCTACTTCGATTCTGATCGGGTTGGACTCATTGAAAATGTCTGAAGTTATACCTGCCACGTTTAAATAAAAGAATATACTAATAACATAATAACATAATAATTCATCATGAATCTTCTACGTTTTTCGTTATTTTTTATTTACTCTAATCTTAATTAAATTCCCGGGAGCCCTTAAAACTATAACCTTGTATCTGCAGCGGTTTTTAATTTAATATCGAAGAAATGCATTTCATGAGAAACGCACTATTGAGTATGGTTTTTAAGTCATACGTTTTCGTCGCTTAGCGAACACAAAATATATCATAGAATATCGTTTTTTTTTTTATCAATATGCTGCCTGTGAATTTATTCCTTAAAATGGGAGATTCTATTCTCCGTCCGCGATTAACTGTATTTTGAAGGACACACCATAGTACATAAGCCATTTACATATGTGTGACTTTCTCATAGAAATATCGTGTTCAAATATTATGCTGCACACGAATTTTGTCGTAACATAATTGGAGATTACCGGCCGCGATAAATAATAGTTTTGAAAGACTACTATAATGCATCACATTTACATATAGGTTATTTATCATAATACATAATGTTTTAACAATACTCTGCTACGAATTCACTCCATAAAATGGGAGATTCTCCGTCCGCGATAAACAGTATATTGAAGGACACACTATAGTACATAAGCTATTCACATATGTATGACTTTCTCACAGAAATATCGTGTTTTAACATTATTGTGCAAAACGAATTTGTTGTAACATAATTGGAGATACCTACGCGATAAAATAGTAGTTTGAGACACAGTATAGTGAATCAGCCATTTAAATACGTTATTTATCATAAAAATATATGTTTTGATAATACGCTTCCTGCGAATTACGCTCACATATTGGAGATTCTCACCGGCCGCGATAAATAATAGTTTGAACGACACGCTATAGTACCAAGCCGTTCACATGTAGATGATTCCTCATAAGAAATGCCGTGTTGTACAATACGCTGCCTTCGAATTTACCCTCACAAAATGGGAGATAACCGGCCGCGATAAATAGTAGTTTGACGGTAATATTTAGGAATATGAGCCATTCTCTAAAAGTCGAGTTCTCGGAACTATAAATGCATTTGAACCATATGCTGCCGAGTGAATGTTTCCTTCCATAATAGTAAATTCGCCGGCTTCTTAAATAGGTAGTTGCTTTTTAAGCAATGTAGAATCTCGGCTCATTATTGTTAAATCATTTATAATTATCGTTGTGTGCGTGTATTTATAATATCGGTAAACTGTATTCGTGAATATATAATGGTATTTTCTACCGTTTATGAGTCTCTGGAGACGACTTTACCATTCCATAATAGTAGATTGCGGCCCTCACATAATGGTAGATCACCCAAGATTTGTACAGTGTACGCTGGTGCATTTCCAAATTATATGTTTGGAAACGTCATGCCATGAGTAATGATTGATTAAATTGGTGTTAAAACACGATTTTTTAAAAAAATTATGAGAAATTCATGGTAAATATAGGTGAAACAGTGCCCGATTTGCGGTATTAAAAAAATTGCGCGCAAAATGATTATGTTCTAAACGTTTTAGCCAGATTTTGATTTAAATCAACACCGACACACGGCGGGGGCGGCTGTTCTCAGCTTATGTAATTTGGCAGACGGTCCGACGTAATACTCGCATAATATTTACATCTCGTTTTTTTGTTTCGAATCGTAAAAGAAGCCTCTCTGAAGATTGGCAGTGGGAGTTGTTTTGAAAATAGACCCCGCGTAGTGGGCTTGATTGGATACGGTCCAGGGCGCGCCACCGTGTATTAGGAAATAACAGTATGGTTACTGATTGTATTTTGAAAAGATTTGGCATCTGTGCTATATCATATCAGCTGCTCGGGTTTATGATTGATAATTCTGTTTCTAAATGGACCATTCGAATTATGAATTTACATATTCAAGACTAAACTAGCCATGCCATCAAATTCTGTTTATAGAATTAAATTAATGTGCATAATTTTTAGTACCTATGACGTCTATAATACCTGGTAAATAGGATTTTGCATGGTCAAATAATGCGAATGAACATTATTTTTATTTGCAAAACACCTTGACTTTGATCTCAATTCTTGGGCCCAGTGTATGATCCTTGGAATTGCATCGTGTCGATGATGAGGCACTGCTCGACGTTTTGCCACTCCATGTTGGGGGCTTCTTCAAGCTGTAAAATGAATGATGAAGCAGGCTGTATTTGCCTAAGCTGCTAGCAGAGGATTGGGGAGGAGCAGACCCCTCATTCATCGACACGACGCAACACCCCAAAGGATCACACAGAAGTCATCTACGGGTCGTAAAAGCCTACAATATCTAAAAATATAACTTTATGCATAACTTTTGTGTCCGTCTGTGCGTGTCACGACTCGCGATAAAAACTGAACACGACGTCTGATTGACTTGTGTTGTGCGTACGTTGTTCTGTTGACTACCCTTCAACAAGAATCATACATAATGTGTGGTCGGCTACCTCCCCAGAACATATTCTCAGCAAGCACTGCCACCATTATGACTGTGAGATCAAGAGAGGACATTTTTTTTGTATTCCTCTTTATATCCGGTACCTCCACCAACAACGATATTAAATTTTGAGTGATGGAAAGAAACGTATTAATTTTATTTTGCTATTCTTCTTCGATGCATCAACATTTTAAAATATTTAGCATTTATTAGTAAAATTTAGCATTTTGTAGCATCTTTTTATCCCTTTTCCCAAAAACCCCAAAATATGGGGTGTTTCTTGCCCTTCTAATCGTAAATGATGAATTATAGAACATTTTAATTCAATATAGGCCTAGTCACATAAACACTTAAAATACATTGCTAAAATAAAATCTCAAACCTCAAAAGGTATTAAAAACCATTACTTACAGTAAAACTAACATTTTGTAGCATCAAAAGTAGCATCAAAAACCTAAAGCGCTAAAAAAACATATCTCTCTAACGTATAAATTAGTTTTTGTATTATCATTTGATTGATTGATCATCGAGTGCTCGGTAGTCGGTACTAATGGACCATTGTGTTCTTCTGTTCTAGAATGGTGCTGGATCCTAAGACGATCAGTCATAATGATTACGGCAGTTTTCACACCCCCCCTGGGATCACCGACAATCCTCACCACACCACGGTAAGCTCGCTCAACCACAAACATATATTTTACTACGGCTAATTAATTATGTTTTTACAGAGTAACATAAAAATATATTGGGTTCAGCATGACATTGTGCAGAAATGTTCAAACACTTGGTATTTTTAAGCTAGAAACGGCAAAAATCTCACTTAAGAAATAACATTAAGTCCAAAATTATGTCCCGTTTACCTTCGAGGGTTTTGGGGAGAAAAAAATTGGTTATTATTGACGTACTCGTATAAATTTCTTTTGTACCGGTATATACATAATATTTTTTTTGGAATTTGTACTACTTAGTGATTCAGACAAAATATGGAGATTACCAAACAGGGGGTTGTTAGTTTTTCGGGGCGCATATTTTTGCGGGTAAACATAATTAGCAGTTTACACTAAGGGAAATCACCAATGGCAATTTTCAAAATTTTGGATCAAATTTAAAAAAATGTGTTAAATACAGTTATAACTCATAAAAAATATAGGTTGGCCCATTGTCGTTTTAGTTTCGTTTTATAATTTTATAATATTATGCTATATCATATATGTATTCAAAAATAAATATTTGTAGTAATAACCCTTTTAAGGGGGGGGGGGGGGGGTAACCTACACACGACAGTATGTAGATATATACTACCTGATTGTTAGTAGCTTCTTATTTTGGTATTTGCAATTTATTGTTTTCATTTTACGGGTTTTGTAAAATTTGTATAATTTTGGATTTTGAAATAAGTTTTTTTATAAAGTAGAAATATTTATGTCTTTTTTTTTTGCACTAATTTTTTCTAGCTGTTTTATACTGTTTAGTAAAAAAAAAATAATTATGACAATATCACACCACTCTAAATTTTTATGTAAAACTAACACAATGAGGCCATTTTTTTTTACCACTTCCTGCCTCTGAAATTCTCATTGCTACTTTATTTGTAGTTCAAATTTCCTTTCTAGGTCCCAATAATAAATTCGCAGAAAACATTGGGGGGGGGGGGGACACCTCTTTCAAATAAAATTGGGATTTTTTTTTTTCACCAATGCACCACTTTTGGCAACAAAATTTAATTTTAAATTAATTTAATTTAGTTGTCTTGCTTTTTGAATCAGTTTTTATAACAAGGATCGCCCTTAAATAAATAACTAACTAACTAAATGTGTGTTCTGTCTAAAAGGTTTAAACATCCCAGCGCACGGCAGCGGTCACTCGAGTGATGCTGAATCGCCTGTCACGTCTCGTCTCAGCACCGACTGACGGGTTCAGACCTGGGCCCATCAGAGACAGCCTCTGCTACCAATACCCACAGTAGGCAGCTAGTATGTATTGCACTACTCTCTTCAATGTTTCTACTACTTAAGTACGAAAGTACACATTTGGATAACATAATATGGGTAGTGATAAAACATAAAAACAACATAAACATAAAACCAAAGAACATTTAAAAACAACTGGCAGAACAAAGGTCTTTCTTCCAGAACTCGAATAGGCTTTTAACAATAACTAAATTTTTGTTAGTTTGTATCGGGTTCGTTTATGGCAATATTTAACAAAGAAAATTTGAATCTGGCTTTCCTGCCTAAAGATAACAGAAAAGTAGTGCGACATCACCAACTTCTACGCAGTTGGGCGCAGACTCAAAGGAAACTTAGTAGAACGCTCCCTATGCTCTTGTCAGTTGTGTCATCATTAGATTTTGGATTTTAAAAAAATGCCGCATATAAAGCACCATAAGAGCATTTACATTTACGGTTTAAGGAGTCAGCCTTTTCAAAAACCCTGTTCAGGTCATTTTTGTAGTCTACTTAGGCCAGGTACCAGTCTAGAGCTTTGTTTGCCTGTCCACCATAGTGCTACACTGTTTTACACTTGCCTGAGCAGTGTACGGGGGAAGTACTTCTTTTAAAGGAAACAGTATGTCAGTGTAGGGACGAGTGTTGCCCACAAAAAAACACACTCAAAACTTTTAGTGTAGTTTTCCTCCTACACGGGCCAAAAAAGCCAGTGTAATCTAGTGTAGCACTGGCAGCACTAGTGCTACACTGAAGGTACAGAAAAACGACCACATTCTAACTACACTGACTTACACTAACACAAAAAAACAGCCATTCGTCTACACTGACTTACACTAGTGTAAAGTGTTGGACAGGCGAACAAAGCTTAGATATATAATATGAGCGACAAGGCGGGTATTTTGAAGCGGCCTATGGTGAGCATGCGGCAAACTACGTAACAAGTTGTTCGTATGCATTTGGTGCATCGCGGCCCATCAGCGAGCGTTGGCGCGGGAATTCAAAACCCTGTAACTTTGTACACCCGTAGTTGCCACGGATTTAATTTTTATAATTTCTTTCAACTGTAGGCCTGTTCTATAAATAATACAAAAATGTTTAACATAAATTAAACATTATTTACTACAATTCAGAAATTAAAAGTCCGCCCCAACCGGGATTCGAACCACGGGTCTCCCACATTCTAGGTGAGCGTCTTAACTACTAGCCCATCAGGACGGGTACATTTTAATCTCTAAATTGTAGCTGTATTATACATCTGAATGGATGGAACAGTACTGCAACAAATATCTGTTGCCTTTGAACTGATCACCAAACAATAACATTAATTATAATGTCATTACTTTTACGCAGGTATGAACGAGGGTTTATTTCTTGATTTGGTTGGTCGGGAAACACTCCACAAGTCAGAGATTAAAATGTACCCGTCTTGATAACTATTACACCTACGGGAGTGTTTCCCGACCAACCAAATCGAGAAATAAACCCTTGCTCATACCTGCGCAAAGGTAATGACATTATAATTAATGTTTGGTGGTCAGTTCAAAGGCAACAGATATTTGTTGCAGTACTGTTCCATCCATTCAGATGTATAATGCAACTACAATTCAGAGATTAAAATGTACCCGTCCTGATGGTCTAGTGGTTAAGACGCTCACCTGGAATGTGGGGGACCCGTGGTTTGAATCCCGGTTGGGGCAGACTTTTTTAATTTCTGAATTGTAGTAAATGATAACAATTACACCTACGGGAGTGTTTCCCGACCAACCAAATCGAGAAATAAATTTAACATAACCAAGGCTAGTTCCCTATTTTAATTTTATGAATAAAAACATTTAAAATGGATTTTTGTAAACGTTAATATTCCCAATCCTGTTACAGGCGAGTCTTGGACGGGTGCGGCCGACCACCCAACTGAGTACTACGATGACGCAGAGCATGCGCATGCACACGCGCACGAGAGGAAGAGTGCGGAACACCTCGGCAACGGAGTGATCAAGATCGACGTTCCCGTCCCGCTCCGAGAGGAGCCCAGGTTCCCCAAGGAGAAGTGGAAGACGTTCATTGGTGAGGAAAATAATTTCATGGATGGGTGATAATAATAAAAGTGAAAATGAAGAAAATGTGAAATGAAAATGAAAATTTGCACTTACTTTTACATAAAAAACAAAAGTTCAAATTAAATTTTGCCACGCTTTACAAGGATGCAGTCACTGGGCAAAGTGAATTTATGTTTAAAGATTGCAAAAATGTAGGAGGGTACATAAGCTTGGCATTTCTTTTAGATCTCATTGCTTTTGATTGTGTATGGTTTGGCTGTATTTTTACAAGTTTTTTGTTCTGTATTTACACTTACAACACACATATTATTATGTATATTGTTTAAAACTAGGAAACGCCAAAGTCGTTGTTGGACGAGTGAGTGAGCCATGTGTTGAGTACCCGGTAACATTTCTTTTCTTCCCCTTACCTTAGACCTCCCTATAGCCTATCATGGCTACAGTGGAGCATTTTGGCCTAACTATGGCCTAAACTTTTACACAACTCCCGGAACAACAATCTACCATTAAGCAAGACCCGGCAGTCACACGGAATATTCAGTTGAAGACTGCCAACAACAGCAACCCCCGGGCACAGTGATTTCCACCAATACCCTATTATTTATACGAATATAATTATCAAACTTAAATGCAAATGTTCCCGGGTCGGCGGGTACTCACCACATGACTCGCTCACTCGTCTTACTACGACTTTGGCGTTTCCCTAGTCTAGTTGGCTAAAGCGCCCTTGTAGCCGAAATGTGGGAGACGTGGGTTCAATCCCCTGGTCGGGAAGATTTTGTAATTTCTAGATTGTATTTAAAAAATAATTAAACATGTTTTGAAATGCATATAACGCAGTGTAGTCATCATCTGTGGCAATAGGGCCTACTATGGTAAACATAGCCAGTACGAATACGTGAAAATATGCATTGCATATAAGCGGAATTTGGGGTACCTTGACGTCCAACATTCGACTGACCTTGCATGGGCACGGCATTACACGGCCAGGCGAAAAAAAAACAAAAGATATATTTTCAAATCTAAAACATTGTCGTTAAAATAATTTCTAAACATTGGAAGTCTATTTTTCAGTTTATCATTTCTTGTAGGTTTAAATCGCAATGAATCTTGCTGAATTTGTTAGCAGTTCTTAATAAACTCGTACCGGATGTCTGTTTAAAATTTTAGCGCAATCTGTTCAGCGATTCGGCTGATTTTCAACGTACACACACACACACACACACACACGCACGCACGCAGAAAAACAATTAGGGCCGTTTAAGTCGAATGGAAAACACTACGTTCGCTACGCTCACTCGTTCAATCATGTTTGTTTTTGCAGCGTTTTTGGTCCTGGTAGTGAACTTCATCCTGACAACTTGTTCCCTCGCCCTGACCCACGAGCGAGTACCCGACAGAACGACATACGGTCCGCTGCCCGACATTGTACTCAGCAATGTCAGAGCGATGGACTGGGCACTCGACGTGTCGGAATACCTCATCGTGATTTCCACAAACACAACAGTACTGGTCCTAATCTTCCATAAACACAGGTAACTGTTTATTTAAAGGAATTACGTGTTGTTCCCATGAAGAGTTAACAATTCTCAAAATGAAGAAATTGGTTCAAGAGTATTTTTGACCAACTTTTGACAGGCTGTATTTTTCTAGTTATATTAATGCTAAATCTGATTATTCCCATGCTAAGATGAGCAGATACAGAGCCTCATGTATGGTACAATAAGATTGGCAATTGCACTCTAAAACATGTGAATCTATGAGGTCAATAAAACGCTCACCAAAGCAAAAGTACAAGGTGTAAAATTAAATTAGTTAAAATAGAGTTTAATCAAATATTTCATTGTAAGTTACAATATGTATTGTGTTGAAACATTTTTAGTGTGTTATACGTATGTTGAATTGATACATTTGACATTCGAGTACTTAGAGAGTAGGCGTATGTCTGATTCTGTGCGTGTTTCAGGTTCATCGTCCTGCGCCGTGTGTTCATGATCCTGGCGCTGCTGTACTTCATGCGCTCCATCACGATGTACGTCACTGTCCTACCCGTCGCCAGCACCACCTACTACTGCTCGCCCAAGCTCAACTCCACAGGTGTTCTCGAAGTCACGAAACGGGTCTGGCAACTCCTCTCGGGATTCGGCCTCTCGGTCAACGGCAAGCACACATTCTGCGGGGATTATATCTACTCGGGACACACAGTCATACTCGTTATGACATACCTCATCATACAAGAATGTAAGACACCACTGGCGACTGTGTTTATAAGGGCCGGTTTCACCAAATTATAAGCTCCAGTTAGCCGTCCGCAGTGGGAATTATGAAACAAAACATGGATTTCAATTCTAGAAATTCCCACCAAACCGTTTATCTTAGGATAAAACCAAATTAACCTGGGCGTTCACATTGATCCAGTATACAAATTTGATGTAAAAAAATCAATACACTTGGAATAAATTCCCAAAATTGACCAAAATCTAGTAAATTACGGTGATTTCACTATTTGTTTTTTCAAAATCAATGAATTAATTTAGGAATATGCATACTGGATAATATAGATTTATTCTTCATTAACGTTAGTGTGAAATTTGATTACAGTATTATAAATTGTTTTCCCGGAAAAAAACAGAAAGCTGGGCGCTTAAACTCGTCTCCGCGCCAGCCTCAGCGACTCCTCTTAAGCTAGACAATTTCGAAGCTATCTGCATTCTTTTGTTGGAACCACTTTAACAAACTTTATGGTAGGGTGACCAGATTTAAAAAACGAAAAACCGGGGCACTTCGGCACTAGGTATTATTATAGTGGATATGGGTCCCCACACATTATTTAGGGTCTGGGGCAAAGCCCCAGCCTCCGGAGTCGAATTTTTTGTGGTATTTCTGTCCTCCAGATAGCTTTTAGAGTGATCTGAGCAAGGAAAGCACGACATACTTATTTTTGACAAGGAAACATATTACCTAAACATATTTGTAGAGTACGGAACTGAAATGGTTGTATTTAACATAAAAGTATTTTTCTCTATGATTGATGGTTTATTTTAATTAATTCAAATTCTTCTCATCCAGATTTTTGTAACACATAGCCCCACACTACTACAATTGAATTGATGATGCCAAAAAATGTTTATTTGGTGCAGCAGAGACCAGTTCTCACAATATATTTTCTTGTGGTGTTGACAAGTAATGTGATCTCACCTCTGCATTGGGATGGTGGAATGAATGATTAGGGTTGTTAGTTGTGGCACACTTAGGCAAGAGTGATGTTCCAGGAAACAAAAGTAGGCGCAATGATGTTGAAAACTTCAAAGTGATGCGTCGTTTTACTAAATACATATTATTTAGTATTACAAAATAAATTAGTATTTGAAAAACGAAAAATGACGATAAAATTAATAAAACCGTCCTATGTGGGAAAACCAGGACAACTACCTGTCCCGGGTGGTGTCTCTCAGGACACCGGGACAGGTACCTGAAAACCAGGACTGTCCTGGGAAAACCGGGACGTCTGGCCACCCTACTTTATGGATGTGTCCATGTTGCATTTATAATTTGAGAAGACTATTGAAACCGCTCACCGCGTAACGTCTCTTTGTTTCCAGACTCTCCTAAACGGTGTTTTCCCCTCCACTGGCTGTCGTTCATCTGTTCAACGACCGGTGTCATCATGGTCTTGTTGGCTCACGGCCACTACACCGTCGACATCATCATCGCGTACTACGTCACGACAACGCTCTTCTGGACGTACCACACGCTTGCAAACAATGCAAACCTTAAAGTAGGTGTTTAATATTAATTACCGTATTTACTCGATTGCAAGCCGGCGGATTGAAAGTTTTATCGAACAAAAATGTGTAGCATGTATATTGCCATATGTTTGCCATCGATTATTATGTCAAACTGCTAAAATGTGTCAAAAAAGTAGGCTTGCAACAGGTAAATACAGTATGTCCTTTTATGCTAGTTTTGAGTTTTAAGTTTTCATTATTAACCTAAACTAGGAAAACGCTTAAGTCCCGCCTCGTTGTTGGATGAGCGTAATTGGTGTATTGAGCTGCCATGTGTTAAGCGGATTTTCTGTTGTTCTGTGAAAAAATCATTACCGGTACTAAGATGAAGATTTAAAAAAAATTAATTTAAATTTAATAAAAAATAAACTTTAATAAAAATTGTTTTTAGTTAATCGTAATTTGAAAAAAGGAAAAAATCATAAAATTTTGATTTTCATGAGAAATAATTTTTTGATTGCGCTCAAATTTCACATGAATATCTTAATTCGTAAAATTATGGTTATGTGAAAACATCAATAAAATCGGATAAAGCGTGTAGGTGTTATAAGTCAAAGAATTGTTTTAAAAAAGAAAAATACGTAAAATTTTGATTTTCATAAGAAATAATTATTCGATTGCGCTCAAATTTAACACGAATATATTAATTCATGAAATTAAGATTCTGTGAAAAAATCATTACAATCGGACAAAGCATGTAGGTGTTATAAGACCAAGAAATTTCCAAAAGATCGAAAAAAATCGTAAATTGCGATTTTCATGAGAAATAATTTTTCGATTGTACTAAAAATCGTGGCAGTTCTAAGTTCAGAGATTTCGAAGGTCTCCATAAAATTTCACGCAATCGGAGTATCGGTTTAGCCAGAATCGTGCTAACAAACAGACAAAAATACAAAAAAAAGAAAAAAAAATATTCCGGATTTTTTTCTCCAGTGCAGTAGAATGGAATCTTCGCTTCGCTCGCTACGCTCATCCAATTATTATATACATATTGCTTTATATCAAACTTTTCTTTCTTCTTTATGACTACTATTTTGCATCTACTCTACTTTAACAAACACTGTATATATATCATTATTATTATCATCATCACTTTTATTTTATTATTATTTAATATAGACTATTCACTTTCTCTGAAGAAAAAAAAAGAAAAAAAAACATTCCGGATTTTTTTCTCCAGTGTAGTGAAATGGAATCTTCGCTTCGCTCGCTACGCTCATCCAATAAATATTGTAATCTAGAAAATGGTCTATTAAACTTGTGTTAGATTTTATGTGTAGCTAAATAAGTAGTTTTGTATTTGGCTTATAATAATGCTCATCATCAGTATTACATATTGATCGCTAAAAATTATTGTACTTGTTTTGCTAATTGGCAATTGCTGAATTATATGGCTTGGCTACAATTGATGATTTGTTCCTACGGTATTTTACCTAGCCCACATAAAGTTATTTTTATTTTTTATTTATTTCTCGATTTGGTTAGTCGGGAAACACTCTCGTAGGTGTAATTGTTATTTACTACAATTCAGAAATTAAAAGTCCGCTCCAACCGGAATTCGAACCACGGGTCTCCCACATTCCAGGTGAGCATCTTAAGTCTTTCTTGGTTAAGACGCTCACCTGGAATGTGGGAGACCCGTGGTTCGAATCCTGGTTGGGGCGGACTTTTTTAATTTCTGAATTGTAGTAAATAATAACAAATTTATTTATTTGTATACCTTGCAAATATGTAGCATAAATGGTGACAAGAACAACAGTTAGTTAATTACTAGTCCTCCTATGTAAAAAAAATTACAACCTTTATGTCATAAATATTCTTCTAAATCTACCGCTTCTAAACATCTTCTGAAATTTTTCACTTTGGATTCCTCAACAACTGCACAGCTGGAAATTGAGAAACTACATTGATTGAACTTAATAGTAAATGCTAAATGTAAATATAATGTACACTCTTTTGTGAAAAAAATATTCAAACAGTGTACTTTGCATGAATTTGGGCAATTTTGTTTGAAGTTTGAAGTGTAACAAAAAGTCGCAAGGGCAAATGTACTATAATATCTAGTATCTGATCTATTAAATAAAGGGATGGTGTTTTCTTGAATTACATAGTTTGATAAGCTCCTGATAATATTAATAGGGGATCACTTTCAATTTAAGGTGTCTTAGATTTGGGTAAATATGGTATTTACTGGAAGAGTTGATTCCAAAATATTCTATTGTCCCCTAATTAATGTGTTGCTCGTATTTACAGACGAGCAGCTCCCACAACTTCCTATCTCGGTGTTGGTGGTTCCCGTTATTCAACTATTTCGAGAAGAACGTGGACGGTCCGGTCCCCCGTCAGTACGAGTGGCCGCTGCCCTGGCCGAGAAGATGCGTACGCAAGAGTCGCAGCAGAGATAGCTAGTGTCCAACGCAGCGCGGATGTGCGACGCTTGATAAACCTGTGATTACTGATTGCGCTCGGACACGTGCGTCGAGCGCGTTCGTTTAAGCGACCACAATAGTAGACTACTATGATGAGTGTCTTTCAAAAGGGCTATACGTATTATAGACCCTGAACAGTGAGAAATTTTTTAATAGACCATAATGATACATTATCGATGGCTCGTATAAAAATGTAGACAATTTACCGTATTATACAACATTTCAAATCGTGCTGTATAAAGAAGGAAGTGAACGTCAAATATACCTAACTTTAAGGTAAACATAATATGTTTTTTATGTCGCTTTATTTTTAAACAGTGTGTGACGATTGGGGAGGGGTCGTTAGATGAATAGTTTACTTGTAAAAATTATATCAAAATGTGATAAAAATTTATTTATACATTTGCTGCGTAATTTTTTCCTACACGACAGATTTCTTTTTGTTGATTCATATTGCAATCGTGCTATAGCATGTGATGGTGGAATCAAGAATCAGTGCTGGTGGAGAACAGTCGTACTAGTTGACGGTTTACAGTGATGCGATTCTGTTTACTACCGACAGTTTTTATAGAGAATGGAAAAGTGTTGGTGTTTGACTTCTTTTGATTTTTTTTCACTGTGTTAAGTACTAACTTATTTAGATAAAACTTATAAGAAAATGCCAATTTTTGTATCCTGTACGTACTTGAGTTTTTGTGAAATCCGGTTTGCCATTTTTTATGGATGAATGTTTGTGATGTTTCAAAAGCAGGAAACTTCAGTTACCTTTTAACCTGGAATAACAGGAGCTAAATTTAATGTCAAGCTACAATAAATCAAAAATCCTACAAGTAGACCTATGAATAAAGAATAAATAAACCTCTTTTTGGTGTATGTAGCCTACTTATGTCCAGATGAACTTACCCTAAAACTCGAATTATATTATGGTACTAATTTGGATTGGAGAATAGTTGGACAGGTTGAAAAGGAATAGAGAACATGAAGCCCAGACTGAAGGGCAAGGGATGGCAAAAGTTTTCTTTGTGTTTTGTTATAGATTTCAACACATTTGTCCGAATGCATACTTGAGGAAGGAACCTTCTAAAAGAACGAGTTCCATTTTCCGGGAACTTTTTAACGAACTTGGTCCTTTCTAGTGTTGAGGAACTTTGAAGTGATCTAATTCATATTTTAAAGGAACTTTTTTATGAAGTTCCTTAAAACGTTCCAGTTACTGCTCGTTGGTCTTGTGGTTAGTGTCTCTGCTTCCAATGCAGAGGGTCCAGGGTTTGATTCCCGCTAAACATTTGCACTTAAGTCTATGAGTTCTTGTCTTGGGAATTTGTAAACGATACCACTGAATGCTTTATTTCCGATTAAAAATATTGATTTTTGATTGGTTATCGCTCACTCGTCGATTGCGTCGGGGCTTACAGGGTTGGCTTGGTCGCTTTGGTTTAATGTCCCCCACTGAACACACAGTTATATGACTGAGTGGGTAGGCTCTAAAATACTTATTTATTTATTTTATTTATCAGTGTTTATTTTATTCATGTTATTATTATTATGTTTATTTATTTATTCAGTGACCTGGACACTAGGAGCCGTAGATGCAAGTAGGATTCAAGCAGCTGAAATGAAGTTTGTAAGAAGCATAGCCGGAATATCGAAGTTAGACAAAATTAGAAGCCAAGAAATCAGGACAAAAAGTTGGAGTTGAGAAGCTATTATTCAAAATTGGACAGAAAAGGGTTTAGATGGTATGGGCATGTCAGAAGAATGGGGGAAAAAAGAATTCCAAGGACAGAATTGAAAGTGGGGACAAAGTTTAAAAGACGAGTCGGTAGACCCAAAAGAGAAGTGGAAAAAAATCAAATAAGAAATGATATACAGAAAGAGGTGAAAGTGGGAAGAAGTCGAAGCAAGGAAACGTGGGAAGACAGAAGTGATGGCGTGAACTGGTGGGGAAAAAGTGCGAGTGAACCTGAAGAGGACATGACAGGCCTGGCAAGCCGGTGTTAACAACTCATAAAATGCCCTAGAAAATTGGTGGCTATAGCCACCCCCTGACCTAACTTAAGTTGGAAACAGGAGTCAGATAGATATATATCAATTAAGTAGTCAATTATTTATTAGCAGAACTTTTCAGGATTCGTTAGCAAAAAACCTTGCCGTTACGTATCATTTATAATTTTCATATCATATGTATAAATAATCAATCATGATTCATGATTCATGACCCTACCACTCACCGTGCTCTTGACAGCCGTACGCAATACGCATGCTTGCAAGCTGCACGTCAGTCACTCTGCAGTCGCATTAAACAAACTTTAAAAAAAGGGAACCTTTTAAAGGAACTTTAGTTCCTTTTTATGAAGAACTTGACCTTTTTAGAGGTTTTTAGAGGTTTTAGAGGTGTAAAAAGGAACTTGAACTTTATAAAAGTTATTTTTTAAATAATGAACTGAATCTTTTAAAAGTTCCCTTTCAAAAGGAACTACCCCAAGTATGTCCGGATGAAGGAATTGCCCGATTCCGGATGGCACATTGAATGGAATTTGGAAAAAAGGGTTGAGCTTGACTATCTAGTATTTATATGAAATTCTAGTATGAGCATGTAAAAGCATTGTTTTCCCTCAAAAGTTGAATTTTTCCTTGTATCCCTACTACATAGTTTGTTGTCAATTGGTACTTTGCAATCATTGGTTCTCGACTGTCCCGTAGCAAGCTACGGTAAACAAGGTTACTGCTGCAGCATTTGCATTATAAGGTCTGTATAATGAAATTGTAATACCATCAATAGTTATTTCATATTTGTACCAAGATTACGGTAGCAAGTTAATAACCAAATTGTTTCGATTAGGGCCTACATCGAAAAATTGGAAACCGGTTTTCATTTTGAAAAATGAAAACTGATTTTTCGAAAATCCAAAAATCATATTTTTTGCCTCGCTTTCTTGTGTAACACAAGACGCATTCTCGTGTTCTCTGCCACTGTGCGCTTGGCCTTGAGGTCGTGCGGTACCCCAGGCAGTCAGCACTCGGCCGGCAATCACTCCCTTTTCCTCACCAGTCAGCTTGTTGGCAGCCGCGTCTCTCCCCCCCCCACTACGTCAACAGACAGTTGCATATCTAAGGGGGTGGGAGGGGCCCCCCCCCCCCCCTTGCAAAACAAAAAAGTGTGAAAGTGCATTTTTATTACCTATGTTTCAATGGAAAATACAACGAATAACTGTTTTATCTCATACTAAGGCTAAACTAGGAAAACGCCAACAAAGCCGTTGTAAACGAGTGAGTGAGCCATGTGTTGAGTATTTTATTTACTACAATTCAAAAATTAAAAAAGTCCGCCCCAAACCCGGGGAATCGAACCACGGATCTCCGCATTCCAGACAGGGTCTTAACCACTAGATTTTTTTTAATTTTTTAATTATAGTAAATAAAAAACAATTACACCTACGGGAGTGATTCCCGATTAACAAAATCGAGAAATGTGTTGAGTCCCTTGGAACATTGAATCCAGCATGGTTCTAGAGTGGAAAAATTTGGCCTTCCAGTTGACTTGCCCTAATACCAACTAAACTCAAAACCATATTTTTTTATACCTTATAAATATCCATTTCATCGCATCACTCTAGACAATAAACCTCGTAGACATAACCCAGGAACTTTGATCATCCCTCCTCGTGCACGAACTTCATCATATCAAAACGGATTCTACTATCGTTCTGCATCGCTATGGAACATTCTACCGGCTGACGTGAAGACTTCCAGACATTTCAATATTGATATTAGGAAGTTAGGAACCATTTCAAAATTTCTTAATGAGAACGCATCAATCAAGTTATACCATGCTAGAAGTATAATGTGGTTTCAAGAGGTATAACTTAGACATAGACCTACTAGTAAGTTAAGATTATTCTATAGCCCGAGCTGCCACTTGATTTAGCGCTAGCGTTCCCCCCTAGCTCGCGAACTGCTCCGCTACCGGCGAATGGCCTCTAAAAGTTCAGCGTTTTCCCGATAGACTGCGAAACCGAAAACATCGCTTGGCTAGCTACATCCGGCCGCGTTATATTTGAAGTTGAATCTCGCGATAAATCCGATCGCGCGGAGAAGACCTTGGATGAAGAGTATGAGTCATGGTGTGATTACAGCGGTATGCAGTTGCACTGTGCAGGCCGCTAGACTAGCTAGCTAAGCTAGACCCAAACAACACACACACAGAGCGTTTTTGAGCGCAATCAAAAAATTATTTCAAATTGCAAATTTACGATTTTTTTTCGATTTAAAAAAAATTTCTTCGACTTATAATACCTACATGCTTTATCAGATTGTAATGATTTTTTTCACAGAACCTTTATTTTATGAATCAATATATTCTTGTGTAATCTGAGCGTAATCGAAAAATTATTTCTTATGAAAATCGCAATTTTACGATTTTTTTCGATTTGATAAATTTCTTGGAATTATAACACCTACATGCTTTTTCTGATTGTAATGATTTTTTCACAGAACCTTTATTTAATGAATTACTATATTTGTGTGAAATTTGAGCATAATCAAAAAAATATTTGTTTATAAAATCGCAATTTTACGCTTTTTTCGTTTTTAAAAAATTACGCTCATCCATCAACGCGGCAGGACTTAAGCGTTTTCCTAGTAATTTAAGTGACATCCAGTGTTGGGTAGGAACTTTAAAAAAGAACGCGTTCCTTTTTCAGGAACTTTCTAAGGAACACGTTCCTATTTTAGTAAGAAGAACTTTCAACATAAAAATTTTGGGGAACTTATGATAATGTTTTAGAAGTTCCTTTCACTCTTAGTGATGACAAAATCCACCATGCCTCTACATTTGAGAATGGATTAAGCTGATACAGATATGAAAATCAGTTGCTAAAAAAAAGTAGCATATCAATTTAAGAAAGTGTATGATCTTGACTAATGAACCCGTCATATTTGCTCGCAACGACGTGGCTAAAACATTGCGACCTAAATCCTATGCACCATTATTTATCCGCTAAATGAACTTTTAAACGTGAACGTTTATTATTTCAGGAACTCAAAAGTTCCTTTTTGTGAAAAGGGAACTGAAAATTTTTAAAAAGAACCCTTTTGCGGAACTAGACCAACACTGGTGAAATCCATGGTTGAAGGAAAATATCACTGGCTCCTCGACCCCTCCTATTTAGGTGGCGACATCCAGAATTCAATTTATGGATGTTGGTGACCCTAGTAAAAGGTTGGAATTAATCCTCTCATAATCCTTTAATATAATGAAAAAATTTGGTAGCATTGGTCAAAACTCAAAATCTGTTTTAAAACACACTTTATTATACCCAGTAGGCCTAGTTTGGGACAACCACACAACCATAATTTCTTACATATTATCCAACAAAATTATCTTTCAAGCCACTAAAAATAAATACATATGTTTTATTATTCTCGATTTCCTCGGATACCACGAGGTTTGTCGTAAAATACTCTGTAGACATCCGTAAACAGCCTAATTCGTTGGAACTCGATATTTATTTCCCGCACTTTCGTTTAAATCACCATGGCCCACTCGTTAAAATTCATCTAGTCCGATCGCGAGAATGTTTTTTCCTACCTTTTCACTCTCCCGACCGAAAAACATCACTGTTCTTTTCTCACGCACGCTCGATCAGCTAGTCCAGTCTCCGGTTTCTCTCAATGCCCTTGAAGTCAGTCTCTCTATTTCCGTGAGTAGTTGTTCGGTCTCCGCGTCGAGCCCCTCACCCAGCGGCGCCTCGCCCGGACCCCACTCGAGCGAGTCGGGGAGGAGACTCGGGACCACGCCCCTCGGGAAGGGGTGGGCGTTGGCTGGGGGGTGGGGTTGGACTCGCACGTCTCTTCTTCCAGGGCATAGTGCAATGGGTGCATCGGTAGCCCACCTACAAGGTAAAAACAATATTTTCAATTTTGTAATTTGAAGGTACAGTACTTATGTTTACACAATTATATTAGGCCTCTGCCTATGACATTTGTTGTTATTTGTGATTTTTGTTTTTTAAATAATACGGTAGAAAATTTCATGGTTTACATGCGATATCATGTCGAGGCAACCACGATGTTGGTGTGGGTAGAATTTAGAAGTGTAAATAGGCCTACCGATTTAGTTGCGTAATATAAATTACCGGCACCATGGTACCTACTTAGACTAGGGATGTCATAGGGTACCCGTGTCACCTGAATCCATTTTAAGGATTCGAATCTTTGTCGGGTAGTTATTTGTTTGATAAAAATGACAACTGCTTTCCGAAAAACGACATTGGACACCTGCTCCCGGCTGGTGGCAATGATCACTCAATGGAGCAAAAATCAAAATGCATTTAAACACGTTTTTTGCGCGACCAAACACTACGCAAATCCAAAAAAATTGGGGGGGGGGGGCAGCCTGCGCAACCTCATTACGGATTCAGGTTACCCGGTTCCCGCAATGTTTGGAACCAAATCCAGATTTTGTGACCCTGTGACATCCCTAGTAAAAAAATTGCTTATCAAGAGTCCTTCCTAGTCAAATCTTCACAAATATGTTACCCCAGCTAAGTGTTAGTGTAGGTGTTCTGACCTTCGTGTTCCCACTCGAGGTCTAGCGAACTGGCCGGAGTCGATGTTGAGCTTCGTTGCCGTGACGACATGAGACCGCGAGCCAGGAGCGAGCGGGCATCAAGAGGCTGGAATTGCGGTTCATCGTTTCTAAAAGAAGGGAATTTTTCATAGGTATTAAACATTACGGCTGAATGAAAGGATGTAGTGAAAAAATGGATGATTTAAAAAAAGGTACGTAGGCTACAAAGCAAAGTATGGTACCATAATGTTTCTTTGTCTACTTCCAGTGTTCTAGTATGACCACTAAAAACTAAAAAAATCTATAGTGAGACTATTTTAATTGTTTTAAAAATTTGTTTTTTTTTTAAGCCCAAAGGGCATTATATTCAGGGTTTAAATTTGGCCCCCGGTATAAGCCGGTATGAATCCCTTTTTTTTTTACTAAAATTACCGAGGGTTTATCCCCAAACCCGGGACAATTTGGATATTTTTTTATGCCATTGTCAAATTATTTTTGATAATAAAAAATTTGGAAAAAAAGGGGCCCTTTCCCAATCCCCAAATCCCACCCCAATATTGTCAAAAAAAAAACAAACGTAGCCCCGTCCCCAAAGTGATTTAAAGTTTTTTGACAACTTTCCCCAAAAAAAAAATTCCCTGGGGGGCAAAAATGGGGGACGGGTGGCCCCCCCCCCCTGGGGTTTCTGCTTCAATACTTTTTTTCAGCATTATTTCCTTTACCGTTACTTTGGTTGATAATTATAGCTAGAGTCTTTAACGGGCCTATGCTGAGTGTCTAAAAAAAAATTTGCCTCCCCCTCATGTGTACTTTTCCCAAACCCAGGGCTAGGCCAGCTTTGCCCGACAGCCCGAGCGAAGCAACAGCACCCTAGCACCCCAATCGGAAGTAATTTCGTGGGCCCCCTAGTGGAAAACCCGGATGTCAATTTAAATTGAACGCGCGGAAATATTTAACATAAGATAAAATTGATAAAAGCATTTCTTTTGTAGGTTTCGCGATTAATATTATTATACATAAAAATAAACTTTTTTTTCGAGGGGTAAAATAAAAATGAATATGTCATATATTGTTTTTTTTATATTATTTTAACATAAAATTTTATATTTATTTTTGAAATTTCTTTTTCTTTTTCTTAATGCATATAAAGGGGGAACATTTGTAGAAGGTTTATTTAAAATTTAAATAAATAAATAAATAAAAGTTTAAATTCTCTAAACTTTTCATGGTAATAAAGTTTTTTTGCAGCTGCATGGTATTTTCTAGGAAGGCCATGCTTAAAAAAAAAAGGAAAAGGTTTAAAAAAAAAATATATAGGAAGCTTCGAAAAAGCTTTTTCGGGGCCTTTGTTGGATGAGCGAAATTTTTTTTAACAAAAAAAGGAAAATTGCGATTTTCTTTTGAAAATTTTTTTTTGTTTTTTGCGCTAAAAATTTCCCCACCAAATATTAATTTAAAAAAAAAAAGGGTTTGTAAAAAAATCTTTACAATGGGGATAAAAGCATTTGGGTTTTTTATAAGTCAAAGAATTGAAAAATAAAAAAAATAAAAAACGTTAAAAATTGCGATTTTCATAAAAAAAAAATTTTTTGAATGCGTCAAAGTTCCCCACGAAAAAATTAATTGTGAAATTAAGGTTTTTTGTAAAAAAAAAAAAAAATCATTACAATTGGTAAAGCATGTATTTTTGGTTATAAGTCGAAGAAATTTTAAAAAAAAACAAAAAAAAACACGTAAAATTGCGTTTTTTCAGAGAAAAAAATTTTTTTTTTAATTGCGCGTTCTGCTGCGCGTTAAAAAACTGAACTTTGAAATGAAAAAAACTGCTTTTTTTCCCTTTTGTTTAATGCACTAATTAGAAACTTAAAATTTTTTGATTTATCACCCAAAATGAAACAAAAATGGTCAAATTAATAAAAATTATGAACTGTAACCCTCATTTCGCACCGGGTACCGGAAACCCGTTAATATTTTTGGTTCACTTTAGGGTTTTGGAAAAAGTTTTTTTTTTGGACTCATAAACCCCCGTGAAAAAACGTTTAAAATTTAATTTTTCCATGCTGTCGCCGCCCAAATCAATCTCTTCAAACCCCCACTCATACTCAGATTTAAGCCCTGTTATGGGTTTAAAATAACAATGTACAATGTTTTTACCCATTTTATTTCGAAATTTTTGGGAAAATTTTTTACAAAAAACTAAAAGCATATTGTATTTAAATTTTAATGATCGCCTGCCACCCTGGCGCGAGTATTAGCATTTTGATTTAAAAATTCTTTACCCGTCTGGGCCCGGTTTTAGAATTGCCCCCAAAAGCAGGCTCTCCCTAATCGTACAACGTTTCAAGAAAAAAAAGTCCACCCAAAAAACTTTCAGAGTAAGAGCCCAAAAAAAATTCAAAAAAATTCTATTTATTTTGTAACCCCCCTTTTTTAAAAATTTTTTTTTAAAAGGTTATTTTCAAAAAAACCCAAAATTAAAAGGGTTAATTTTAAAAGGCTATGCAAATTGCACTATCAGTCATAAAAAATATTATCAACTTTTAAAATAATTGTTTTTTTCACGAGCTGGAAAATTTTCCCCACAAATTACCCCCCTTTGGGGGCGCTTTCCCGGGAGAAATACCTCTGCACCCCGCTTTAAAAACCCCGGCCCCCTTTTGCACGAGTAAATCCATCAGTCTTCAAATTGTGGGAGGAGGGGATTTTCGGCGAGCATTAAACCATCGTAAATCACAATTCTAGGAATCATATTTTTACATGTTTTTTTGTTTCACCAGCAGGTTCGGAAAGGCCTCACATTTGCAACACGTTGTGCCATTTTTCACATAATCATTCATGCCAAAGGGTTTCATATTTTTTATCTATATTTAATTAAAAGATAAAATTTACCCTAAAAACTGTATGTTTACTGAAATGTTCCACTGTTTTTTTTTACGTTTTATGTTTTTATAATATGATTTTAAATTTTTATTATCTTTTCCCTCAAGTAAAAGGGCAGCAAAGGGAGTATTTAAAGTGAAGGAAAAAATAAAAAAAGGGAAGGGTTTAAAGAAGTTTTTTAAAAGGGGTAGGACATAAAGGAGGGTAGGATATAGAAATTTTAATAATCTAATTTAGCAAGAGAAAACAAAACCCGTCAAATTACCCAACCTGCTAATCATCAAAATTTAGAATATGAGGGGGGGGGACTATACAAAATTAAAAGAAGGGGATTTTGGGACAGATTGTTTACGAAAAAAGGGAAAATTTATGACAATATCCAAACCGGTGGTTAATGGGCCAACAACTTCAACATTGCAATTTAACATTGTTTGAATCTTTTTTCTCATTGTGACAATATTTTTAAAAAAATTTTTGATTTCTTGAAAATTTGGATTTTTTTTCACATAACAACGTAAATTGTGAGGTCCGGGGTTTTGGTGGATGAAATCTGTGCTTTTCTTTCGGGTTTCACAAAAACAAGAGTAAAGGAAAAATTTCGGAACCCCTGGGCCAATTCCAGAGCGGAATTAAAAAAAATAAGGGTCTTGCTCATTTTACGGGGGAAAAGGTTTTAAGGGCCAAACGGCCCAATAAATTTACAAAAAAAATCTCTAGGTCTGTGCACGATTTTATTCAAATCAAAACGATTATTTTATTTTTGGTGGTTTGGGGACCGGATTGGCCCTTTCTGGAAATTTTAATTTTTCCCCGTAAAACAGAAGTAGTATTTTTGGTAAAAAAAAGAATACAAACCCAGAAAAAAAATACGATTGCAATAAAATTTCGAAAAATTAAATTTATATATTTCACTGTAACGGTATGTTTAGAATGAGCCTGACCTATTTCCCCGAGAATAACGCTTTTTTATAACCCAAGGAAAAAAACAAATAAACAAAGGGTTTTGGCTCAATAAAAAATTTTTTTTTTTGAACAAAAGATCCCCAAAAAAAATTAATTTAAAAAAAAAATAAAAACCAAAAACTCACTAAATACCTAAAAAATAATACTTTTTTTAAATTTAAATGAACACTTTTAAAATATTCAATGGAATATTTCCCGGTGATTATGTGTGCAGACAGTGGGCGTAGGAAGAGGGGTTTGGTGATGGGTACCCCCCCCCCCCCTTTCCAAATTTACCCCACACTGTCCCCACCACAGAGAAAACATCCCCAACGATACACAAACTGAGAAAATAATTATACAGCAGAATACAGATTTGTTGTAGGGGAAAGGGAAAAAATCTCTTTAATACTTTGCCAATGATTTTTAATTTTTGCATTTGTGGAGGGCGCGTAGCCCTGTTCCCAATGTGTTCATGAAATAAAATTTTCCCCCTCGCCCAATCACTTTGTTACAAAGAAGGGAACCAGTAGGAGGGTATCACGTAAAAGACATAGGGGGAAAGAGGCATTTTCTCTCAATCATCAAAACAAGGTCCCCCGCAGGCACGTATTTTAAAACCCCCTAGTGATAAGATTCTCCTTTGGGACCGTCTGGCAAAAGAGGGGCTTTTTGTTTGAGTTTGTTAGATTGATTTATGACAATGACCCAAAATTGTATTTGATCTTTTGGAAGGTATTTTAGACGATACATTTACGACATTGATTTAAAAAGCTTCATTAATCAATGATTTTTTTACGAAAAAGACCACTGTGATCTAAAGCAGGGTTTCGAAAAATAATAGTAAACATGGTTTGAGAAATGGTTTTTTTAAATGCTTTTTTTGCATCCCTTTTTAAAGTTAATTTTTCCCTGCCCTCAGGTTTTCGGAAATTAAAACCCCCCCCCCCCCCCCCCCCCCCCCCCCCCCCCCCCCCCCATCAGGGGCCCTAGTTCCCTCAGTAGCCCCCCAATCATGAAAACCCCAACCCTTCGCTAAACGCATTTCGACCCCCCGGGCAAGCCCTGATAATATAAACCCAAATCCTCGGAAAACAAGGGGGTAAACTTCGGGTTTTGGGCAAGCGAAACAGATCAATATAAATTTCCCGGGTTTCATTACAATTAATATACTTAGCATTTTCAACGTCGGAGTAGAAGCCGAGCCCGGGGGGCGCGTCTCTGTTCTGAGGGGAAATTTCCAAAACCATTGTAAAAAAGGTAGGCATAATTTTGTTTCCCCGGGACAGTCAAACCTCACCCTTCACAGCCCAAAACTTTGGGGCCCAAATTTAAAAATTTCGGGAAATTTTTGCAATTTCTACGAATTTAGAAAAAATACTGGTTTCCGAATTTTTCTATTATGCATTTCTACTTTTAACAAAATAAAGGAAATTTTGTAAAAGAACTTAATAATTTAATTTTTTAAAGATTTTTTATTTGGGTTTTTGCTTTTAAAATTCCCCATTTTTATGCTAAAAATTTTTTGACGAACTTAAACTTTTAAAAAAATTTTGGGTTTTTAAAAAAAACTTCAACTTGAAAAAATTCTTTATTTTAGCTGTGAAACTGAAGTTTTGAAAGTTCATTTAAAAAAAAGAACTGTCCCAAATCTGGGTTTGGGGGGGGGGGATGTGTAAACAAACTAGAAGCCCGGGAAGTAATGAAAACGTATTCCCTTGATACAAATCAGATTTTCGAAAAAAAGGACGGGGAGAAGAGACATTTGGGAATTATGTGTTACCTCTTTTCTGTGAAACATGATGAAATGCATAGAATTTATGCCAACGGCCCATTCCTGGACCTGCTCACAGTTTTAAATTTCTTTTTATGCAAAACCCAAAACCCCTTTCCCCAAAGATCAAGAAATTTTTAAATTGTCTACAATAATATTGTCAAATGGAGTAAAAAGATACAAACAATGAAAATTACAAATTTTCGCTTGGCCAAGATTGACAAATATTGGTCCCTAAAATTCTAATGATTTTTACGTTTTAATTTGACAGCTCTGGGACTCTTGCCAAATTTTAAAATTTTTACTTTATTAATCGTTAAAGGGTTTTTTCTTGAAGGGGGTAGCGAGCGAAGAGAAAAATTCCATTTCACTAACCCCTGGAAAAAAAAAATCCCGGGGAAAGTTTTTTTTTTTTTTTTTTTCTTTTCTTTTCTGTTTGTTTAATTTTGTGTCTGTAGCACTATTTCGGCTAAAAACCCATATCCAATTGCGATTTAAAAAATTTTTTGGGCCCCTTTGAAAAACTTGAACCCCAAAAAACTGCCACGTTTTTTTAGCGCAATCGAAAAATTATTTCTCATGTAAAACTTAATTTACGATTTTTTCGATTTTTTAAAAAAAATTTTGACTTTTTAAAAAACAAAAATGCTTTATCCGAAGGGAAGATTTTTTTTACAGAACCCCTTTTTTACATGAATTTTTATATTTTTGTGGAATTCGAGCGCCAATAAAAAAAATTTTTTCTCAGGAAAAAATTTTCAATTTTACGTGTTTTTTTTTTTTAAAATTTCTTCGTATAACACCTACATGCTTTTTCCAATTGAAATGATTTTTTCACCCGAAACCCTTTAATTTTAAAGAATTAATATATTCGTGTGGGAAAATTTTAGGGGATTCAAAAAAATTATTTTTTTTGAAAATCGCAATTTTTTCGTTTTTTTTATTTTTTTTTTATTTTACATTTTTTTGGGCTTATAACAACCCAAAAGGTTTTTTCCGATTGTAACGATTTTTAAAACAGAACCTTTATTCTATAAATTAAAAATATTGGTTTTGAAAATTTTTGCGCAACCCAAAAAAAATTTTCAGAAAATCGCAATTTTCGCTTTTTTCGTTAAAAAAAAAAAAACGCTCATCCAAAAAACGCGCCCCCGAAAAAAAACGTTTTCGAAGTTTTCCCAGTATATTTCCTTTTTAAAACATTCCCCTTTTAAGCATGGCCTTCCCAGAAAAAAATAAACCCTGCAGCTGCAAAATAATTTAATTTCCTGGGCAGTTTAGAGAATTTTTAAAAAATTTTAGAAGTTTAAAAAAAATACATAATAAATTTTTTGTTAAAATATATAAAAAAAACAATATGAAAATATTATTTTTTATTTTTCCCTTTTCCCCAAAACAAGTTTATTTGTATGTTTAATAAATTTAAACGCGAAAAATACAAAAGAAATGCTTTTTATCAATGTATCTTATGTTAAAATTTTCCCCGCATCTAATTTTAAAATTTACACCGGTCCCCCACTAGGGGGTACGAAGGTTTTCTCCGATTGGGTGCTAGGTAGCTGTAGCTTCGCTCGAGCTGTGGGGACGCTGCCTAGCATGTCGGCAAAAGTACTACATGAGCGGAGGAAAATTTTTTCCCTAGACATCAGCATAGGCCCCTTACGACTTAGATACAAATAACAAAAACTTGTAGAAATACAAACCCCAAAACCCTTTCACATAAAAAGGGAAGGATCTAAAAAAAGGGCCCCGGCTCACTACCCCTTTCCCCCATAAAAGTACAGTGTCCATAACAGCATCCCCGAAAAGCTTGGGGAAAAAGAATTTTGGGTTTAAATTTTAAAGTAATAGTTTATCCCAAATTCTTTTTTTCTAATTAATTAAGAATAACATGCAAATTTATTTTTCCCAAACTTTTCGAGGAGTGTTATGGGACACTGTACGTTTATGTTTGGGAAAGGGGAGATGAACCTTGGCCCCCCTTTTTTGATCTCCCTTTTCCTTTTTAGTGGGTAAGGTTTGGCTGTATTTCTACAAGTTTTTTTTAGTGTGTGATTCATTTCTTTTTCAAGTTCCCTTTTCAAAATTTTTTGCCTTTAAAAATAAATTTTTACAAAGTTGATTTTAATTCTATGGTTTAGCAGTAACAATATAGGATGTAAATAAACTAGACCCCGGGTTCATGTTTCCTCCTGGGTAAAAGGTGGTTTTAAACCCGGGATAACGAAAGGTTTTTAAGGGCTGGACCCAATCTTTGGTTTGTGGGAGATGAGTTTTAAAACGCAATTTTGGGAAAAAGAAGTCGTTTTCGGTTTTTTAAGGATTGGTTTTTTTGAACGGTATCCCGGGGAAAAGTATGGGTTTTTGAGTTTTAAAAACATTGATATTAAAATTTAAACCCCCAAGTAGGGGTAGATTAGCAGTCTCCTATACCTCCGCCAGGCCCCCGAGCGTAGCAAAATTTAAGACTCAACCCGGCCCCTTTTAAAAATGGCGGGTTTGGTGTTTTTTAAAAATTTTGCTTTTTTAAAAGCAATAAAGTATTTACTGGAAATTTTTTGATATGGTTTTGCTTGTGCAGATGGTATTTTAAAAAAAAAGAAACAATCCCAAGTGATTGCATTTAAGGGGAAATTTGTAATTTTTTGGGGGTTTTAAAAGGGTAAAATATGCTTTCCTGTTCAACCTGGCGGAATCTTGAGAAAATATTTGACCCCCAAACGCTCCCATTTGATTAAATGAAACTGTCATTTTAAGAGGCTTCTAATTTTAAACCGGGAAGGGGGGCCACCCACTGCTGGTCTAGCCCAAATTTTATAGGAGTTATGGTGAAAAAGATCACGAAATCCAAACACTTTAAAAGATTTGCGGGATAGCAAAGAGCTCGAAAAAATTTTTATATTTTTTCTAGATGGGAGTGCCTTCATAAACGCGGGCCAATCGAAAGACAAGTTGTATGAAATGATTTGATTGTTGCAATTATGTAAACAAACAGTTGAGCAAGTTCATATCAGAACTAAGTTGTGCTGGCCTAGGGTTGGCTAGGCTTGTCAAACATGTAATGTAAGTAATAATTTTATCTAGTCCTATAGCCAAATGGGAACTTTAGACCTACACGTTTGCATTATAAATAATTTTCCACATCTGGGCTAGGCCCGGGACGGTTCTGATTTGTTTTATGAGAGTATAATGACACCTTTTCTCGTTCCACACAAAGAAGAAAAATTTTAAATGTCCGCTATTTGTTTACGTATCGCACTTTCCCGCCTAACTCTGCTTATACCGTCAACAAGTGTCAAGTAACTATGGTTACTTGTTGATTGTATGCCAAGTGTTTAAGGCTTATTTTAAAACCTTTATTTTGGGAAACCTTCCAACAAACTTTTTCAACTTTTTTTTTCAAAGAGACTATATTTCTATAACCTTAATGTCCATGTAAATATGAACATTGTAGTCCCACCCGTCTGGTCAGAATCGCGGGCCGACGTATTAGATGTTAGCAGTAGCAGTAGTAGGCAGTAGTAGGCAGTAGTAGGCAGTAGCTAACATCCTTAAAGTGATTTTGAGCATGTTTTTAAGCCATTTTTTCACCAAGAAGGAATAATCGTACCCCAATAAAATTTGGCATGTGTTGTCAGGTACCTAAATCCCCTCGATTGTGATAGTTTTCAAGTTCACATCACGTTACATGACGGCTGGGTAACACCTCGAAATCACCCCAACTCTGCTTGGTGTATAAGGTGCTTGAGTGTGTAGCGCACCGCGGCTTGGCTGCGGCGCCCTAACGGGCACCTAGATATTAGTCACTCAACGCCGTTACTATTCCGAATCCACTTTAACCACCAATTATATTTAATTTATTTTGGATTCAATTTGTGTAAAACATTCCTCAAATTTAATGTGATAGTGAAACAAATTTTAAAATTTGAGTTGAAATTGTATTCTTCGGTGTATTAACTTGATACATTATTTTATTATATTAGTTCCCTGCGGGGCAAAAATGGGGGACAGCGGCTCCCCACCCCCCTCGGGGTTTCTCCTTCATTACTTTCTTCAGCATTAGTACCATACCGTTACTATTCCGAATCCACTTTAACCACTGATTATATTTAATTTATTTTGGATTCAATTTGTGTAAAACATTCCTCAAATTTAATGTGATAGTGATACAAATTTTAATTTTTAAATTTTAAAATTTGAGTTGAAAATTGTATTCTTCGGTGTATTAGTGACCGAGACTGACTCAATCTCTAGGCCTAGAGTATGTACAGCTTCAAACAAAGAAAAAGTGCACTTGAAAGGATTACTCTCATCTTGACACAAGTGGCATTCAGATGAAAGATAATGGCAATGCCTTGCAAGTTGCAATTATAATTAAATTTTAAAAAAATTATAAAGGTTTTTCTTCAAAAAAATATAATTAAACAAATATTTTTTTGTTTTTTGGCTAAACACTTTGAAAACTAGTTTGTAAACAGGACTCGGGTCAGATCGCACCTGGCCGACTGAAACCTCGTTGCAACGCTGCTCTGGAGTCTTGAGGCTGCGGTCCCTCGGCCCCAAGAGTCGTCCGTTAGTTCCAGAGTAACGTCTCGAGGTATCTTCTACAAACAGTGCCAGTTGCAATAACATAATATTAAATAATTACAATTCCCTTATATTTGTATTTATTAATTGACCTTAATATTACATAACAAACATAGATAAAGTAAATGGTAAGTCAAATATCAGGATTACAATTAAAATTTAAATACTGCAGTGTATACTTCGTAATATATTGTAAATCTGTTTTTAACTAAATAGGATCAGACGTTAAATAAATAAATAAATAAATAAATAAAATAATAACCACATTAGATAAAAAGACAAGACAAGACATTCACAGTTATTGATGTACAATAGGCCTATATAAATAAATAAATGTATCATGTATAAATGTGGGAGACCCGGGTTCAAACCCGGGTTGGGATGGTCTTCTTTAATTTCTAAATTGTATTAAACATTATATACAATCCTGCTACGAATCCTACGATACAAATAATAAAGATGATTCATTAAGACTTTGTGAATGGTAGAGCAAGAGTAAAATGCACATTGGATTATAAATGGTTCTTTCCAGTTACCTAGTTGCTGAATATTATAATTTAGGCCTAATTGGTTAATTTAATTTAGACAAAAAACTAATAATATTGGCAAACCCACCTTTTTCCTTTTAAATGCAAGTAAGTAAGAAATACTGAAACAATCCATCAAGCAGCAATAAAAAGAGAAACATAATATTATTAGCTTCAAAGTATAAATAAGAGCATTGTTTAGGTTTATTGTCATTAGATAACACACACACACACACTACCTATTACTAGATGTTGTACTGGCATTGTAGTGATATCAATATCATAGACTAGACTAGGTAATAGTTGTAGATTAATCTTACCCCATTGGTGGTCTGGATTCTTCAGTTGATTGCTGAAACATAGACCACACATGCAAATATGTAATAGAAAAATAGAACCATATCATAATTAATTAATTAGGCTGAGTGTTCTTATTCGTTAGTTTCTAAGACATGGGCAATCTTCAGTGATACTGATAGCATGGTACTATACTGAATACCAATTTAAGGAACCGAATCAGATGCAAGTGGTTGAAGTTTGGAGGGGTCTATTTGAACGCGGGCAGTGTCAACCCAGCGGCAGTCAGTTTGAAATATACGAACCCAGTTTGCCATATATTGCGGCCGTTTCTACTTGTTAGTTGTTACACTAGGACCTGGTGAGAGTGTGTGTATGAAGTGAGATTGTCGCTATATATGGCAACATGCATGTGCTATTCAGGTCAGAATCTATTGAAGAGAGTGGTACGTATTGGATTGGCTTCCCTCTCCCCCCCGCTATCTGCCAGGCCCCATACTTTATCACAGTATGCAGTTTTGTCCATGTGCTCGGTCTTTTCAAATTAACCGGGCAGATATACCGCACTCTCACATTAAAATGATATCCGTTTTGGTTCTTTTCAAGGGTGACCGTGATCAGGGTTGGGCAGGTATAATACTCGACGTCGAAAACAGGTATTATAGGCCCCTACCTAGAATTACGCGTCAAATATACACGTCGTAAATTACACTTTATGACATTAATGACACGTCGAAAAATTACTGGGAGGTAGAGCTTAGGTAGGTCTATGGTGTATTGTTACTTTGAGCTAAATCAGTGTGATTTTGTCTTTTTCATAATATATCTTATTTAATTTTCAACGCAAAGTTTCTACATATTCTACATATTTGACGTAGTCTACACATATTTTTGACGCGACGTGCCGAATATTATTTGCGACGCGTCGTTACCCAACCCTGACTGTGATACGGAGAATAGTTAGGCTAGTCAAAAATCATAACATTATAGGAGCATAGTAATTAATTGACCAAAGGTGATAATTTTAATTGTACTTTGTTCCTTGCAAATCCCCTTTTTCTTTAAAGCCGGTCCAAAATATTGTTTTAAAATTCTCGTAGATATCGACAGCAAATTGAGGTCCTGAACACAGCATTTTTTATTAATCTTTATTAATGACATATCGAAATCGCTCAAATATTGTTATCACCATCTTTACGCCGACGACCTTCAAATTTATCTTCATTCCTCCCCTCTCGCAATTAACCAAGCAATTCAAATGACGAACGAGGATTTGCAATCTTTACATGCCTGGGCGACAAAAAATTGTTTGACTATAAATCCCATAAAATCCCAATCTATGATTCTAGGTTATCACAAACTGCTAGCAAAAATAGACCACACAAAAATCAACCCCGTTACCTTAAAGGGCACGACTATACCTTTTCAGCGTCATTTTAGAAACTTGGGACTCTTTATGACAGATGACATGACCTGGGACAGAACATATCAAACACGTGTGTCAGAAAACCTACGCATCTCTAAAACTCTTTAAACCGTTTAAAAAACTTCCCCCCAACAAATTAAAATCAATGCTCGTACAAAGCCTCGTCATGCCTCATTTTGATTATTGCGACGTTGTGTACAATGACCTAATGAGGGGTGAGGACCTCTCTATCGTCTTCAGAGAGCTCAAAATGCCTGTGTTTGTTTCATCTTTGGAATCAAAAATATGATCATATTACCCTGGAATTTAAAAATCTTGAGTGGATTCGTCTAAATGACCGTAGAAATCTACACTTGATTTGCCTTGTTCATACCCGCCCAAATTTGAATTCCCAAATTCGTAAAAGTCCCCAAAAAGACTTTTAAGGGGCAAAAGAGGTGGGGTGGGCAACCGGGGGCCTGGGGGGCGAGCCCCCAGCAAAGTGGGGGTTCGGGGGCTTGCCCCCGGATTTTTTTTTACAATCTTTGTGCAATTTGGTGCGTTTTAGTGAGATTTGGGGACACTTTAATCATTCTTTTTTTTCTCGGCATGTTCGATGGAGGGGGGGGCGGGCGGGCCGAAAGGGGGAGGGGGTTACACATACCAAGGAAGGCAAGAAACGGGGAAATCTCACGGCGTGCCAGTTTTAAATATAAAAAACTTTTTTGAAAAAAAAAAAAAAAAAAAAAAAAATTAAAAATTTTGTAAAATTAAAAAATTCGTAAATTGACAGGGCAATCGTAAAATCGAAATTGTTACCTTTTTTTGAAATTTTTTAGAATAATTCGTAAAACTTGGCGGTTTCTCTCAACATCAACACCTTCGTATCTAGCATCTAATTTTCAATACTTATTCTAAAACCAAACTTAAAAAATCTAGATCAGGACTGTTAACATTTCCAACCCATAAACCAATCTTTTTGCCCACCTTTTTTACAATAAATGCTATTCGGTTGGGAATACCCCCCCAAACGAGATCAGGGAGTTACGGTATTAGTTACGGGGCCTTTTAAGCGTAAAGTATATCAAATTTCTTGAGTAATTATAATTAATTAACAGCTATAAACATCAGCGCTACAGCCTTTTTTAATGTTGAGTAATGCATACCACAACTGCTCCGCTCGCTTGATTTTGCACCAATGGGTAAAGCCATTTAATTTTTGGGACTTTTTTTTGAATGGATGAATGAATTTTTTTAAACATTGTTGGGTGAGCGTAGGCGAGCGTAGCGAGCGAGCGAAAATTCCATTTTATAACTGAGAAAAAACCGGAAAGTTTTTTTTTTTTTTCTTTCCTTTTTCCTTCTTTTTTCTGTATTTTTGTGTGTTTGTCAGCACGATTCCCGGAAACCGATACTCCGTTTTCAATGAAATTTTATGGAGGCCTTGAAATCTCTGAACTTAGAACTGCCACGTTTTTTAGCGCAATCGGGAATTTTTTTTTATAAAAAACGCAATTTTACGTTTTTTTTTGATTTTTAAAAAAATTTTTCGACTTATAACACCCCATACTTTATCCATTGTAAAAGATTTTTCACAGAACCTTAATTTTTAATTAAAAATTTGTGTGAAATTGAGCGTAATCGAAAAATTATTTCCGTGAAAATCGAAATTTTACGGGTTTTTTTTTTTTTTTTAAAATAATTTTTTGATTTATAAACCCATGTTATTTTTTGTAAGATTTTTCACAGAACCTTAATTTTATGAATTTTATATTCGGTTAAATTTTAGCGCAATCGAATAATTTTTTCTTATAAAAATTGCAATTTACGATTTTTTTCTTTTTAAAAAAATTATGATTAATTAAAAAATTAAGTAACTTTTTTTT
>JAMZAV010006243.1:0-38970 GCA_024449915.1 Sweltsa coloradensis
TCGAAAAAAAAAAGGGGATTTTAAAAGAATTTTTGACTTTAAAGGAATGAATTGCTTTTTTGTTGGAAAAATGTAAAAATAATTTACAAAAAAAAACACTTTTTCTTTCTTCCTCTTCTTTTCATATGCCCACAATTGACATTATTCATGTCATCATGTGTTTTCTAGTTAGCCAGTAGAGACAGGACTCCTGTTCCCTCCGATCCATGCCATCTGGCATTCTGTACCGTTCCGTCTTGATATATGTACATTGAAAAAGATGTTTCCTGGAGGGGTGACTTCCAAACGCGTCCGTAAGATAATAACTTACACGTGCCCCTTGGATTGTGCTAAACGTTCGGAAACGAAGATGCCTAAGCAAGTTACCGAAGAGATGGGAGAGTGGAGACAAAAAAAACACAATACATACAAAAAAATATTAAAAGTTACTTTAAAATTTGCATGACCTACAGATATCAAAATTTGTTGAGTAAAAAGCATTGGTATAAGAGTACTGATGAACCTGTCTTTTTCTCACGTTGACGCGGGCGAAAAATTGCTACCTTTAGGCCCGCATGCATAGCTTGTACTTAAAAGTTGAGTATTATTGTACGAGTCTACTCAACCGTGACTCAGCCGGTTTTGGTATGCAGAAATGTTCCTCATCGCCGTATCAACAATTATAATTGAGTCGCCCACAAAGTAGGTCGCCAAGTGACTTGTGGGCGACTCACGAGATATTAACATGGCGGACCAGGGACCACCCTAGGCCTAGGCCCAGCTGTCACAAGATGTTTAGCCTATAAGCCCTAGGACTACCCTAATGATTGAATGCTTGCACACATTCTGTACTCTATTAAAACAGTTTCGAACGGTAATAAATAGGCCGTATTATATGGTCCGTTACAGGCTCTAATCACTCATATGTGTGAAGGGAGACCTGCAAACTTGCTTCTCCTCATCTTCTCCTTGTCAGCCATGTTTGTTGACATTTGGTATTAGCCACAGCCTTCTAAGCACAAGAATACCATTTGCAGCTGATTTGTAGAGGATTTAGCAAGCGGTATTATGTTGATAAAGAAGTTTCCCCACTCAGATCAGACTCAGCTGAGTTTCATTTCTGCATGGCTAAGCTAAAGCGGCTGTCACACGATTGAGAAAATCGCGCGAGTTGGCTCGCGCGGTTTTATTACCATCCTTGTCGCACGACAGACAATGAAGGTAACAACAACGCCACCTATTGGTGTTCACTGGTCACGTGTTATGGTAGTGGGTTCTGATTGGCTCTCGCTACCTCGACTCGCTAGGAAGTTGAACAAGCTGGACATTTTTCGTGGCGAGCGCGAGCTCGCGCTCGCTGGCTCACCGTCTGACGGGGAGGCGGTGAGTTCCATGTAAACAAGTGTAGGCCTACTCCCAGAGAGTTACTCGCGCGAGCCAACTCGCGCGATTTTCTCAATCGTGTGACAGCCGCTTAAGGTTGCTCTAAAGGTAGCCTCGACTGAGCATCGGTTGAGTCCGAGTCTGAGTCTAAGCTATGCATGCAGACCTTAGTCCTTTACCATTAACAATTAACATCATAATTTCTCCACTACCCTAAAAGAACTTTAAATATTACAGGAACTCAAAAGTCCCTTTTTATGTTAAGGAACTGGAGCTTTTAAAAGTTGATTTGATTTGATTGATTGATTGATTGGATATTGCTTAACGTCTCATATTTATGCAACTTGGCTAATCGAGACGAAGGAAGGGACGTTAGGGATGACGCGGGGGGAAAAGGGGTGGACAGGCCTGTGCTGGTCAGAACCAGCCACAAGCGTATGGGGAGGGCAGGGGTTCCCCCACGTCGTGGTCGTCTCCGTCTGTGTCAACCTCCATCCGCGTTGTCATTGTCGTCGCCGTCGGGGAGGTATTCATAGGGAAGGGGAAAGTTACCCGACGACGACCCAGAGCTCGCCATTAGTTTCAGGGAGAAAAACTCCCCTAATCACGGGCCAAACCACGAGAAGGTTGCGAGTTGGAATTTGATGGCCCTTTTAAAAGTTCCTTTTAATTTTTAAAGGCCAAAGTAGCTTAACTTACCTCAATCCCTTACTTACTGCAATTTGACACAGAGAGCAATTGTGGCGTTTGGCAATCGTGTAACCCACCTCGTAGGCACTCTGGGTGTCGATTGTAGCGGTAGAAAGGGTTAGGCCCTATTTTTAAACAACAACAGACTAAGAACGCAATAAATAGATGACCTAAGGGATGAAGGTTTTGTCACCGGTGTGACTTCATGGGGGTTGGGCGCCTTGATTACTATCTCAATTACAGACCTAGCCACTATTAGTCGTTCATCTCGAAGGCAAGAAGGCCTAAAATGGCTCAACTTGGGGGGCAAGGTCTAAACCATACAATCCGGTTCTACACATCACGGAATTTATAATTTTGTATATTTGAAGAAAAAATGTCACTGCTAACAATACGTCACGAGCACGACGCTTCAAAGATGGCCGACGCTTCATTTCTAACGCAACACATTTGACTTACTAAAACCTAAATAAATGGTAAGAAAAATAATTGCAGACACTTGATTTTACTTGTATTCAATTATGAAAGAAATTTGCAACAATACAAATGCAATTTTCATAAAAAACAACAATGGAATAGTCGTTATAGGTCGAAATAGACCTCGTGAACCCACTTTTCCTAACTACGCCTTACTTTACGGACATCTCAAGTGTACAATATCAATCCGATGGTTTTGGAAAAAATCACTAATGTGTGTCAGCATATTAGCAACAAGATGGCTATAACGGAATTTGTATATAATGGGCTTTTCAAACTAAAATAATTACAAAAACTTTTTAACATGTGCGTATAATGATTCTCATTAATATCCTGTGATTTGCACATTATAGTGCAGTCCCTGGCCATGAGACCCGTAGGAATTTCGACCTGGATGGATTTTATCTTCGAATCTGTTAGGGTGTATTTTAAGGATAGAAAAAATCTTGGGTAGAATCTTTTCATTCTGGGCCAAATTTTTTTTACGAGCCATATCTTTTAGCACATGTATAAAAACACGCATGGTTTTACATTTTTTTCTTAATTTTTTTTACAGTGTAGTAAAACAAGTTATATTTGGAAATTTGACGTGAAATTCCCAAATTAAATGATTTTTTTGGTCATCCTGGGAACATAAGGGATTATATAGAAAAAAATTTTATAAGACATGGATAAGTGATACGATTGTTCTTTTATGTTTAACAATTACATTTGACACATAATTAGGAATGTAACTGGAAAATGATTTGAATTTTGGGGTTTTTTCAAAATTTTGCCCCACGACAAAAATAGAGGCATTTTCAAGATGGCGGCCCCAAAACATTTTTTTTTTTTAATTTGATGATAGAATGTTAAATTTTGGTAAATACATAAAACATGCCATTGAAAAATAACTTTTGGTAGGCTCATGCCCAAACTAACAGAAGGGCCCCAAAATGGGCCATTTTAAAAAAGGGCCGTCACACACGAAACCACTTTAATTTAATGATATCATCTTGTTATTTATGGTATAAAGTAGGGACGCTTTTGAAAAAATTACGGTTTTTATATGTTAGAAATTTCAATGCTGTTTAAAAACAATATAATTTGTCCCCTCTATCAAAAGAATGCAGATATAGCAACACGGCGGGGCCGAGCGGGCCAATGGTCGATGGGTATTTAAATTAGTGCCCGCTGTTTGGGGGGCAGAACTACCCCGCCGGGACGTCACCATCTGCAAACCTCCAACAAAGCGTAGTAAAAAGGGACAGCTACCGCATAGTACTTTAATTGATAAATTTAAAAATAGCAATAATACCATACTTATAAATGAGGGAGCGGAGCGATGAGTGTCCCCATTCAACTCAAAGGCTCTCATTCGTGATTTGCGTTGTACGCGAAAAAGCCGAACCGCTGAACAAATTGCGCAAAAATTTTAAACAGAATCCGGCACGGTTTTCTGAAATGTTAACAAAATCAGCTAGACCTTTACGATTAACCCTTTTTTTTTAAAAAAATTTATAAATTTGTTTAGTAGAGAGGGGGGACGAATTTTACGTGTCTGCCAGGGCATGGGTAAGCATAGAGCCTACCGCAGGGGGGTTTGGGGTTCGATTCCCTTATTTTTGAATTTTTTATATTTTACACTACTTTTATTTTTGAGGGACGTGAAATGGGAAATAAAAATTAGGTGTTTTTGTTTTTACTTGGAAATTTGTTAATTTTTCACTCAATACGTTTTGAACACGATTGCAAATGAAGTTCCAAATTTAAAAATAGGGAAAAAGCCAAAGTCAATGTTAAAGAGTGTGTAGCCCCAAATGTTACCTTTAAAAAGAAAAAAAACTTTTAAAAGTACCTGGGAACAGCCTTTTCTCCCCTTAAAATAAGGCTGGATCTAGGGCCCAGTAGGGGAATGATACCCCGGGGACTATACACATGTTTCACTCACTCGTTTAAACAAGACTTTGGCGTTTCCCTTTTGTAAAAATACACGGTTTTTCAACATAGAAAAGCAATTATAGTTTTATAACACCCCGTTTTTGAATTTTTTAAAATGAAAAGAAAATGTTTTGTCCCATTTAAGTTAAAGTAATTTTAAACGAGGGGGTGGAGGACCGAGTGTCTCCAAAACTCGAACGGCTCTCATTCTGTGATTTGTCTGTCTGTCGTCTGTAGTAAAATCAGCCGAATGCCCCAAAAGATGGGCTGAAATTTTAAAGACATCCAGTACGAGTTTCTGGAACTCTAACAAAATCAGTAGATCCATTGCGATTAATCCTACAATAAATAAAAATGGATTTTTTTAAAATATCGATAGATTTTTTTAGTAGCAGCTAGCGGAACAATATCTCGTGGCTTGCAGGCCTATTGGTAAGCAATTTGTCTACCCCACGGAGGGTTGGGGTTCGATACCCTTAGCTCGAACTATTTTTATTTTTACACCCAAAAATTTTATTTTTGGGGGGGTGTTAAAGGGAAAAAAAAACTTAGGGGTTTGTTATCTTGGAAAATTTTTTAATGTTTTACGTTTTTACGTTTTGAAACGATTCGCATTTCAAATTTTAATATTAACTAGGGAAACGCCGCGCGAAGTCTTGTTAAACGAGTGAGGAGCCATGTGTTTAGTACCCCGGGATCATTTTTCATATGGGCTAGATCCTTTGGGATAGGGGAGGAAAGGGGATGTTCCCCGGGGGCTCAACACTTGGCTCACCACTCACGTTTAACAAGACTTTTGGGGTTTCCCAGTAAAATTCTCGTTTGTAATAGGCGATAGTCGGTAAAGACGTGTCATTTGTGCAAAAGAATTTTTTATTTAATCCCTTTGGGACCCACAACATAACACAGAATAGCTTTTAGCCCGCTAACTATAACGCCCCCTCAAAACCCAAAAGATGAAAAAGAAACCTTTTTAGAAAAAATTTTGGGTTTGGGATATATATCCAAGTATAAAAGGTAAGATAAAAATAAAGTTTTTTTCTGTTTTCGAAACATCAATAAAAAAAATGTATTTCATTTAGCAATTTAGCAACATTAATGTTCTATTTTCCCTACTTTCCTACTTGATTATCTTATCCTAAATCCATCGCATTCGTAATTTTAATTTTTGGTATTTTTTATTTCAAGTACAGGAACCGAAAATGGGCTTCAATTTATTTTTCCCCCTGATCTTTTACATTTTTTAACTATGTCCTATTTATGCATTCTAATTTAAATTTAAGAAATTTAAGTATTAAATTGATATAACATACGTAATTTTTTTAATAGCTGCCCACTTGTATACCCTCAAAATACAAGATGTATATTAAATTAACGTGGTTTTTTGTGTTGCGGCCTTTTTCAAAAGGCGCCTTGGGGCCATTCTGTTAGTTGACATGAGCCACACAAAAGTTTTTTTTCAATGGCAGTTTTTTGTATTTACCCAATTTCAACATTCTATCATCAAATTAAAAAAAAAAAAATGTTTCCCGCCATCTTGTAAAATGGCCTCTATTGGTGTCGTGGGACAATTCTGAAAAAGCCCAACATTCAAATCATTTTCCAGTTACATTCCTAATATAGTGTGTCAAATGTAATATGTGTATCATAAACGAACAATCGGTATCACTTATCTGCATGTCTTATAATATGTAATTTCTATAAATAATCCCATTATGTTCCCAGGATGACCAAATATATCATTTAATTGGTAATTTCATTTCAATTCCAATTATAACTTCAGTTTTACTACAGCTGTATTAAAAATTATAGAAAATATGTGAAAACAAGTGCGTGTTCTATATGCATGTGCCTAAAAGAAGATGGCGTCGTAAAAAACTTAGGCTCAGAATGACAGATGTCTACCCAAGATTTTTTCTATCCTTAAAATACACCCTAACAGGATTCGAAGATAAAAATCCATCCAGGTCGAAATTCCTACGGGTCTCATGGCCAGGGACTGCACTATAATGTGCAAATCACAGGATATTAATGAGAATCATTATACGCACATGTTAAGTTTTGTAATTATTTTAGTTTGTAAAGCCCATTATATACAAATTCCGTTAAAGATATCTTGTTGCCAATATTCTGACACACATTAGTGATTTTTTCCAAAACCATCGGATTGATATTGTACACTTGAGATGTCCGTAAAGTAAGGCGTAGTTAGGAAAAAGTGGGTTCACGAGGTCTATTTCGACCTATAACAGACTATTCCATTGTTGTATTTTTATGAAAATTGCATTTGTATTGTTGCAAATTTTTTTCTTAATTGAATACATGTAAAATCAAGTGTCTGCAATTATTTTTCTGACATTTATTTTGGTTTTAGTAAGTCAATGTGCGGCGTTAGAAATGAAGCGTCGGCCATCTTTGAAGCGTCGTGACGTATTGTTAGCAGTGAAATTTTTTCTTTAGTCATACAACAATACATGCTCCATGATGTGTAGAACCAAATTGGTATGGGTTAGCCCTTGCCCCCCAAGTTGAGCCAACTTTCGACCGAGATGAACGACTATATACAGAACAGGTAATTAAAAATAGGAATCTGTCTAAGAAATACCTAGCTCGAAAACATCGGGTTATTGAAATGGTTGACGAGACAATGTGTTGCATCCACCTGCACAACATTCGCCAGGGTACACCCGTACCACCGACGTACCAGGGCTTACCAGGACCACGCCGGGTTTCCTCTGATGAGTGGCACGGCGGGGCGGCAGCTACCTCCTCTGGATCGGCGCGCTCTGGAATGCCTAGGCTACGTATGTCTAGTGGTGGTTGCACAGAGGGTGGCTGAAGGCCTAAAATAATTGAAAGTTATGGACGGCAAGTGGTAAGAGATAACGGGATAAATTAGTTTTGCTAGGAAACAAAACATTCGTTGGAAGTCAATTTTATGTAGTGAAATACGTTACACATGGCAAGTTTACGAAATATTTAGGCAATTTAAACTGGATCCAGCAAACTAAAAGGTTGTGTTGACATAGCAAAACATTACAAAATCACATGAAATTTTACAAAGGTTAGTTATAAATAATGGCCAAATTGGTTTGTACTCATCCTCTCAGCTCTCAGCTCAGTCCCATCATTATTCGTTTCTCACAAACATCGCAGGTTCGACGCGTCGGCTTGATGTGGTCGGTATGCTGAAGGGGGGGGAAAGATGCAGGCTTGATGCGGCGGACGAGGGCGTCCTTACGAATGGACAGCCTCGTACAATCCCGTTGTAGATCGCCCCTACCTCACGTGTATCGACACATGGAACATCCGTTTAATGTCCAAGCGCGAATGAGACCACCCGGTCTCGGAAGGCGTCGAGGGCGTCGATCTATTCAGACGGCCTTGGCGGACGGCGTCGAAATTATGCCTGTAGCACGGCCGGGGGAAGGGAAGGAACAATGGCCTTGCCTGGCCGGCGTGGCTATGTAGGCCTCCCACATGGTTGTAAGTGTAGGCTCTGGACCCATAGTGTGGTCACAGGATAATACAATGGAATAATAATATGGAACACGAAATGCAATAGATTAGACTGGATGAGCTGGGGTTAGGAAAAGTCCTTGTAGTCGAGTTACCTTGACATAGCAATGGTCGTCGTGGCCATGTAGCTTCTCCTCAGGGACCCATGGCGTGGGCCGCTTGTTGGTCGGCTTACACGCGTTGGTTTTTATGTAAATCGGAAATGATTAATAACCCGTATGCACTATAACACTGGCTATCCGCCTATGCTTCTTTTGACTCAACATCGCGACTAAATCACACGCTTTTCGGTGGCTTATGTGAACTTTTGCACAACACACGATCGGCACTGTTGACTGGTAGGTGGTTAGCGTGAGAGTGTCTGGGCTGACCTCGCTTGGTGACGCGACTTGGCGGGCCGAGTTTTTCCTAGAGCCAGCGACCCTGATTGGCCAGCGGGGGCGGTTTTTGCAACCTCCACCAATGGGGTCACTCCTCTCTTGGACTAAACTCCTCACAGTTGACAAAGAAAACTGGCCGTTGCTCTCGTTCGAAAAATATCACAAATTACACAGGGTTGCTCCCCAAATACGCTTGACAACCTTGCAAGCGATCTATTTTTAGCAGATTCTTAGAAATCCACCCGTGAAGCCTAGCTTTCTCTGCTCGCTAGCTGACCAAGTTCCCAACATGATGGCCAATGCAGCAACCTTGTATGCACCTGTTGCCTTAGGGGCACAACATACGTGGGCTACACAGTTAACATTGAAGATGTTGATTGATTATTCACCCGGGGGTGTTTGGATTAATTACATCTATGCAGATTAAAACAATAAAATTTTAATAGGGTAGGCAGCTGCAGGGACGGTCCGTTACACAATAATGTAGCCTATAGCACACAATGCCATACATTACCTACCTGTCGGATCTACAACAAAGTGATCCCCTATCTTGCACAGAGTAACAAGGCAGGGCGCATCAGAAACCTCAAGCCTTTGGCAATTGAATGGATCATCAGAGAGGGTAAGTTCTACTTCACCTCCGTCCATTGCGACAGCAGTGACAATTGGAATTTGTACATTGAACAGGGCGGCTTTTACCGCAAGTGAAATAGCATCGTACAGGTTGCCTCCACATTCCAATACCTAAAGAACATAAATAGGTACAAGTACATTAGTAATACAGCATCCACTAAATATAGGTAAGGTAACCTAGCCTATCCCTTTTGTCATTAAACTAACATCAAGTCAAGATATAACCACATGACTAATCTTTGATATAACTCCCTCTTACCTATGAACTAGGGCCTACATCGAATAATCGGAAACCGGTTTGAAACCGATTACGTAGGAAACCGGTTTTCATTTCGTAAACCGGTTTTTCGAAAATTCAAAAATAAAGTTTTTTTCTACTTGCCGCGCTTTCTCGTGCAACACAGGTGTCACATTGTAGGCTGAAGGTTAATGTAAACATGCGCTTTCTAATTTCCTTTGTGCTTGGCGGTGATTTTCTTTCAAATTATAAAGTCCTTTGTTCATTCCGCCGGCTTGTGGCAGTGTGTGAGTATGCCCCTCACCCCCCCAACCCTTCTGTCTAACACCGCGATCTTATAACCACCATAACAATTCTTATGTTTTCAATCTGCTAGATGTCAAAGCTGTCACCAGTAGTAATACTGAAATTAATCACATGGGAATAGAGATACTGTTGAGGCTGGCCTTTCCTTATCTTGTTTACTCTCCAGCATTCCGGCTCCAGCCCCACCCCCTCTTCGAGCCCGCGCCAACGCATCGTGACCTTGACTAGACTGTGACAAGATAAAAAGCAGATGCAAGGAATCGTGAGTGTTTATCTTAATGGCCTGCGGCTGTTCCTCTTTTGTGATTATGAAATACTACTTCATAACAGTATTGTTTATGGGACAAGCATTACGTCTTGGGATTATTACGATAATTGATGAGCGCTCGTCTTGAAGCTGTTTAGTGCAGTGCCGGGGGGGGGGGGGGGGGGAATACATACAAAATCTTGCGGAGCAAATACCGGTTTTTAACCGGTTTCTTAAACGATTATCCGGTTCGTAAAAATACTATTCGGTGTAGGCCCTACTATGAACCCTAAAGGCATGTCACATCAATCAGCCTTCAGACACTCTACTAGAGGGTTGCTATTCGATGCTACTTTTGATACATAATTGATTTAATGGAAATATTCAGTTGAGTAAAATGTACAGATCGATCCATAAATCCATGATCGATTTTCAAAAAAAAATATTCAAAACAGATAATAATTAACACAAACCTAGCTGTAAAACACATGCAAGGGCGGGGGCCACTGTACTGTTGATAATCTACTGGGAAAAACGCCAAAGTCTTGAATAGACGAGGGGAAGCGAGCCATGTGTTGATCCCCCGGTAACATTCCCTTGCTTCTCCCTACCTACGGCCTCCTAGCCATCATAGGCTAGAGTGGCGCATTATGGCCTTACGGTCGTCGGTTGACGCCCCCTTTATACAACTAAACTAAAAACCATATTATATTACAATATAATTATTATTGATTGGATATTTCTTAACGTCTCATATTTATGCAACTTGGCTAATCGAGACGAATAATATAATAAATAAAAAATAATTATATATATATTATATTTATTATTTTAGACATTCAACATGAACTGGAAGTGGAGGGGATATGTGGACAAAAGAAAAATTACAACGAAGAAGAGCTCAGACAAGTAGGCCTAACTCTGATACATATACATGGCAGATATCACGAAAGGGAGTGGCTGCACATGTATACAGACAGATCGGCAAAACCTGGAGAAGGCAATGCTGGAGCAGGAATATACTATAGAGAATTTGAGAAGGCACTATCTGCAGGAAGAAATGGCAGTAAAGTAACTATGATGGGAACTTAAGCCAATATTGGAAGCACTAAAGCTGGTAGCAGATCTCCCCAAAAAATAAAATTGTGACCTACTTTCCGACTCAATGGCGGCAATACAAGCAGTTGCGAGCAAGGATGAAGGGGACAACGAAAGGGCAAGGAATTTTAAGTAAAAGTAACATATTCTGAGACTGAATAATGAGGGAAAAGAAGTTATACTGCAGTAGGTACCTGCATACTGCAATCTGCATGGTAATGAGAAGGCAGACTTCTTGGCAAAGAGGGGCAGCAAGATGCCACAAACTGAGAAGGGACTGTCTTATAAGGCAGTTAAGTCCCATCTAACATCTGCTGCTAAGAACTCGGTGCAAAGGAAGTGGGAGGAGGATGCAGCAAAGGACAAGCCATGGCAAAGTATAGTACCGGTATCAAGAAAGACAAAACCACCCAGATAAGAATAGAAAGGTCTCATCTGCCCAGTTCAGACTTGACACAGGGACATGACCTGTTGGGTCAACATTTACACAAAGTAGGAATGGCAGATTCAAGCCATGCAGCTTGTGCGGTAAGGAAGAACAGAATCGACAACATCTTTTCAGTTGTGAAAAGACTAAGTCTGAACTTGATGCGATGCCAGATGGCATGACACATGTACAAAGAGAATCCTGTCTCTATTGGATAACATGATAAAACATGATGGCCGAGTAGGCTGATTGGGGGCATATGAAAAGAAGAAGAAGAAGTAATAATCAAACTTAAATGCAAATGTTCCCGGGTATTCAACACATGACTCGCTCACTCATCTAACGACTTTGGTGTTTTCCTAGTCTAGTAGGATAAGGCGCCCTTATACCAGGGGATCGAACCAAAATACGGTTCGGTTTTCGGTACAATGTTATTTATTCGGTTCGGTTTTCGGTTCGACCTTTCTAAAAATAACAGTTCGGTTCGAACCGGTTTGAACCGTTTTAAACTGGTTCAAACCAGTTTATTTTATTTTAAATTTTATAAGGCAAAATATCAATAAAAGTATCATTTTTTGGAAAGTTGAAAACGTTTGTAGGGATATTTACTAACATTAATTACCGATACATGCCCACATCTATCAATTCCCAACATATATATATGCCCAAAGCCCAAAACCTGACTCAAAGTCCACATTCCACAATGTTCCTCAGTCCTCACTCCAAATCAGGTCTGTGTCTGTAGCGGCCGATATGAGATGCTGGGATAATAAACGTTACGGGACTAAGGCAATCAATGGGTGCGGTGACGGGGAGTGTCGTCTATTTACATTTTGCCTTATTACACTAAATTAAAGTGACCTTAATTTGATTTCCACAGTTAACAACAACATTCTGAAGTCGGCGTTTATGAAAGGTGTGGTAGGCAGGTGTCTTTGGACTTATGAAAAGAAGGCATGAGCCGGACTTGTGAAAGGGAAAATTGTTTTTTTTTTTTGCTTTTCCCCAATTTTCGTGATTTGGCGATTTTTAGACTTTGTGACCGAAACTGCCCCCTGAACCGAAATTAAACGAAAAAAAGCGAAATAAACCAAAATAAGAAATTCGGTTACGGTTCGGTTTTCGGTTCAGGCACTTTCTTATAACGGTTTTCGGTTCGGTTTTAGGTTCAGGAAAAATATTGTTTCTTTTCGGTTTTCGGTTTGTACCGGTTCGATGCCCTGCCTTATACCCGGAATGTGGGAGACCTGGGTACAATCCCCTGGTCGAGAAATATTTTTAATTTCTGGATTGTATTTAAAAAATTATAAAACGTGTTTTGAAATGCATACAACGCAGTGTTGTCCATCATCTGTGACAATACTATGGAAAACATAGCCAGTACGAAATACGTGTAAAGATTGCAAGGTTTAATCAATCTCCGAGCGGAATTTGAGGCTACCTTGAGGGTTGCAAGATTCGATACTCCTTGGACACTGCATTTTCACAGCATTACAAATAGGGCCTAACAAACAAAAAGATATTTTTTCACAAACAAAACCATTGACGTTAAAATAATTCCTACACATTTGCAGACTTTTTTTCAATTTATTATTTCCAGTAGATTTAAATCGCAATGAATCTAGATGATTAAACTGTCTGTTAAAAATGTCAGTGCAATCTGTTCAGCAATTTGGCTGATTTTTTACGTACACACACCCACAGAATCACAGAATAAGCGCCGTTTGAGTTGAATTGTATCCTCAGTCGCTCCGATCCCTCGTCTAACAACATTATCGTCACACTATAATGAAATGTTATGTGATGTGATGACAATAATAATTGTGTGAAGTGTTAAAACTATGTTATGATTATGAATATGTATATGATTATTAGAAGTACCCGTATGTGAAAATAGCGTTTTGTGAATAGATGCTACTAAAGCGCTAGTTTTTCACTAAAAAATAAAATTATGGTTTTCCATTATTTTATTTTCCATGGTAGGTACCGGTATCTATAATTTGTTCATACACATTTTTATTCAGTTGATATTAATTCAACCTTGATGACCTTGATGAATTTTGAAATGAGAATATGAAAAAAATCATAGCCCCTACACAAGTTTTTAAATTAGCCCAAAAAAGGTGCTACAAAACGCTATAAAATGAAACTTAAAAATGCAATATTACTGCATTACGTATTATTATTATTATTGGTTATAAAGTTGTTGTAGGAGCCCTGGTAAGGGATGATACACTCACAGGGCGAGAGGAAGTAGGTGGAGCTACTGCTTAATAAAGCTTGACCTTCCGTGCATGGGGATCTCTAGTCAGTTAGTATTAGGAGTGGGACAGATAGGTTTAAATCGAAGAGGAAGTAGCCCAGGAGTGGAAGAAAATTTTGTATGGTGTACCCGGACAAAATTCCGAACAAGCTGAAAATTTGCACACATGTTCAGTTGATCATTCTAAACAATAGTTGAAAAGTCCCCTAAGCTCCGCCGCGTGCGTCTTGAGATATAGTGACAAAAGGGCGTAAGTGCCAAAAATTTGTTATTTTCAATATCAACCATTTTTTTACACTAATATCTACAAATTATTAAATATTTCTACGAAATTAAAGTTAATAAGTCATAAACTTCGATCTATGCGTGGCAAAAGGGCGTAAGTGCCAAAAATATGATATTTTCAATAATTTCAATACATTTTGACATACGTATGTGCAACTGCAAATTATTATGTATTCATACGACGGAAACGTGAAATTGTTCCCTTTTCTTCGACCAGTGTGTCTTGACATATGTTGGCATAAGGGCGTAAGTGACAAAGATATGTTATTTTCAGTTTCAACAAACTTATTTACATTCATATATATGCAAATTATTTAGTATCCGTACGAGACAAAAGTAAACATCTTCCCCGAGCTTCGTTGCTGGCATCTTGATAAATGGTGGCAAAAGGGCGTAACTGACATCATAATTCAGTATTTAATATAAAAAGGGCTTTTGACATTCAACTACGTTTATTGTAACATATGAATACCATACAATGGACACTCAATGTAAAATCCATGCATGCTGACTGACTTGCTATGGCCAGCTTGTATGTAAAGAACCATTACAAAATCGTTGTAAGTAGCAGATTGGACATAACCAAATTTATAAAATATTTACCCCGACATTCTCAAACGGCATGCATAGACATAGTTTGGCGAAGATCTGGTGTGTTTTGAGCTGGAAAGTTTTAAGATATTCAAAGCTTGAAAAACTCATCTCATGTTAAAAATAATAAAACGAATTTTGAAAGGGATTCGAGCAGGAGCTGTGGACAACCTAGCTTGGGCTTGGCTGTCTGTAGTGTCACATCACTACAGATCATGAGCTGTGACTCTTGATCCCAAACATGGCACTTAACTGACATTAATTTGGTGTCCTGTTACCCTGGTCGTACTTAAAAAGTAATACTATGAAACCGATAGTGAAGCGTAAAGATAAAGTACATGTCCCTTTCTTCATTGACAAAAAGCATATCGCGCATCACTCACATTGAAGTTTATCCGCAACATCAACACTATTTAATAGCATTATTTGGATAATGGTGATCTGAAGGACGCTTTTGGCACAAAGACGACTTTCACTGTTCGACGAAGTCTTCTTTTGTTAAACTACGACAAAATCACATATTATTGTCACAGTGTTGCGGGCTCAATCTCCCATATACATTAAACTACCATGCCAACACATATATTTTCCGGTATAGTGGTCAAACTTTGCATGCAGTGTAGTGATGCCGCCACCTCGTCCTGTTTCCATACTAGGAAGTCTATACTAAATACATGTTTCATGTTGTGATTGTGATTGTGAATAAATGCGGCTCAGTGTGTTCAGTTGTGTTTGACGGACACAGGAGACCGTCTTGTACCAAGCTGGTAGGAATCACTAAGCTGCAGTTACCAAAAGTAAATTATATAATGAAATATATGCAGAAGTTTTCAAGATATAAGTTGCCTTATGTTTTTCTACCGTTTTATCACATTTGATTTTGCTGTGGTACATTCCGTTTACTTCATTGAGCAGTAGCGCTTCATTTGCAACTGCGTACTGTGAGCTCTAGATTTGATTTGATATGCTCCCAGTCCACCAGCACATTTAATAGATCTATCCATCCATCCCCTCTAGGCTTGATGGTGAACATGAGGATGTATCATAGTTTGTAGCGTTCAAAGCCCGCCGGCCACACATGCAATTCAGTCCGCTATGTAAGCGTTCATTTCCCACTCGGACATTTAAAAAATCAAATCGGTATTGAAATATGTTTATTCTTTCTTTGCTCATGCTCTATCTATCGTGATGTGATACTATAGTCAAGCCCAAGATAGGTTGTCCACAGCTCGTGCTCGAATCCCTTTCAAAATCCGTCTATGCAAGCCGCTTGAGAATGCTGGAGAATATTATTTTATAGGTTTGGTAATGTCCAGTCTGCTACTTACAACAATTTTGTAATGGTTCTTTACATACAAGCTGGCCATAGCAAGTCAGTCAGAATGCATGGATTTTACATTGAGTGTCCATTGTTTGGTATTCATATGTTACAATAAACGTAGTTGAATGTCAAAAGCCCTTTTTATATTAAATATAGAATTATGATGTCAGTTACGCCCTTTTGCCACCATTTATCAAGACGCCAGCAACGAAGCGGGGAAGATGTTTGCTTTTGTCTCGTATGAATACGAAATAATTTGCATATATATGATGTCAATAAGTTTGTTAAGACTGAAAATAAACATTCTTTGTCACTTACGCCCTTATGCCACCATGTGTCAAGACACACTGGTCGAAGAAAAGGGAACAAATTCACGTTTCCGTCGTATGAATACATAATAATTTGCACATATGTCAAAATGAATGAAATTGAAAATATCATACTTTTGGCACTTACGCCCTTTTGCCAAGCACGGGTCGAAAGCTTATGACTGATTTTAACTTTACTGACGTAGAATTATTTAATGATTTGTACATATAAGTGTAAAAAAATGGTTGAAATTGAAAATACAATATTTTTGGCACTACGCCCTTTTGTCACTATATCTCAAGACGCACGCGGCGGAGCTTAGGGGACTTTTCAACTATTGTTTACAATGATCAACTGAACATGTGTGCAAATTTTCAGCTTGTTCGGAATTTTGTCCGGGTTAAAGTCTTCCACTCCTGGGCTAAAGGCAGTTGTTACGTTCTCAAAATTGTTGAGTTAGTAGACATGCAAGGAGAGGTAGCACTGCTGTAAGGCATAGTGGTTATGAGGAATGTGGCGTTCTGCCCAGTAGTTTAAGGTGATTGCCGTGGAAATTTAAATTATTGTGTATGTGTAATCATAAATGCGCATTGTGTACACAACTAAATTGCTTTTTGGATGAGCATAGGGAGCAAAGCAAAGATTCCATTCTACTACACTGAAGAAAAAAATCCGGATTGTTTTCTTCTTTTTTTCTGAATTTTTGTCTTGTTTGTCCACACGATTCCGGCTAAACCGATACTCCAATTGCGATGAAATTTTCTGGAGGCCTTCGAAATCTCTGAACTTAGAACAGCCACGTTTTTGAGCGCAATCGAAACAATATTTCTTATGAAAATCGCAATTTTACAATTTAAAAATTCTTGGACTATGCTTTATCCGATTGTAATGATTTTTTCTCAGAACCTTTATTTTATGAATTAATATATTCGTGTAAAATTTGAGCGTAATTAAAAAATTATTTCTCATGAAAATCGCATTTTTTTTTTTTTTTTTTTAATTTCTTCGGCTGATAACACCTACATGCTTTATCCGATTGTAATGATTTTTTCACAAAACCTTAATTTTATGAATTGATATATTCGTGTGAAATTTGACCACAATCAAAAAATTATTTCTCATGATAATTGTGTACATTTTTACATGTGTAATTTTTAAGATTTTTTCCAATTTTTTAATTTTCTTTGACTTATACTGTATACTTTTATCAGATTGTAATGATTTTTTCACAGGAACCTTAATTTTATGAATTTATATATTCGTGAGAAATTTGAGCGTAATCGAAAAATTATTTCTCATAAAATCGCAATTTTACGCTTTTTTCGTTTAAAAAAATTACGCTCATCCAACAACGCGCCTGAAAAAGCGTTTGCGAAGCTTCCTAGTATACTTGTCAGTTGTCACCTTTAGTTTCCCTCATCGTACTTGTCTACGTTAAAACACAATTCTTTACTTACCAAAATGTCTACATATAACTTCCAACACTGCTTTCCACTTAAAATACAAAGTTTGCTAAGGTCAAACGCTTGTTTTGATCGATAAGCTGTTGAAAGGCTAATACTTAGTTCTGTGGCAAGTTCCTCTCCTCCTCGCCCTTCAAAACTGGGCGTAGCATTAGCTGAGCTGAAAGCAAAAAATAAAATCTAATGCTTAAATTACTAATAACTTAATAAATAATTAGTAATTACCTGACTAATAACCATGGGAACGGTCCCTATGCCCATGATCTCGGAGGATTTAGAAAAAAAAAAAAAAATTGGCCATCGACGATCGTTGATTTACTCCATTGACTTTTCTGTAAATCCTCTTAATGTTTTGTTTCTGTAATTGGGCAAGTGGTTTGATCCAAATATGTTGATTACTAAGAAGGGGTGCAATTTTGGAACGCATATTTTTGTGTTTTTACTTTTTATTGAGTTATTTGTGCACAGATTCAAGACACAATTTTCTAAATTAGTAAATACCCATTTTAGATTGCTATGATTCTCAAGTAGGCCTATGTAAACCCAAAAATAAGTAGGTAGGTTGAAGCCGATTTAAGAAATTCACCAAACCCCAATTTTCACAAAATTCAGGATAAAAAAATTACAGATAGGCCTGCAAGATAAAACTTTTAAATTGTTATTTTAGTGTAGTATTAGGCCTATGCTCTAGGTTATGTGGTAAAAAATAATTTTGTTGGGGTAGGCCTAATAGTCTCTTCCCCCCCCCCTCCAAAAAAAAGAGTACGTAACTGAATAGGATAGACGTTTAATAAATTAATTAATTAAAAAAAAAAAAATCCAACTCAGTGATACGTGCTGATAGAGGCAACTATTGTTTGTGGGGAATCTGCACACAATATTTAAAGTGTTTATATACAAACAATAAATATTGTGTTTTAAAACATATCTAAACTATTTCATCGTTCTAGAATAAAAAATTTGTGAGATCTCCGTAATTTACCCTATTTTTGTGATCTTTTGATTTGATTTTTTTTTTAAATTTTAAACCAATCCGCAGAAAAAAGGTCCGATGGAACGGTAATGAATAATCAGCTGTTTAGCAAGATAACTGGGTAAAAGGGGATAGCTGCCGTCCACCTGCATAGTTAACATTGCATGGACCCAATCTTGAAACCTACTTTTTCAGTTGAAAACGTCCAGTGACATAATTGAAAATGATTCAGAAATATAGGTTGATATCTTGTGGTATAAATAAAGTTGAAACATAATGAATATCTGTACAGAATTAGTGATTACATAATAGGGCCTAGTGTACGTATATCCCACGTACTGCATTTCAAATGACTAGCGCCTATGGTTTGTTTACCCTACATTGCTAAGTATAAAACTAAGAGCATCAATTAGGCCTACTAATTCCAGAGTTTAAAATAACCTTGTAGTATGCTAAAGCGAGCATGCACTAGTAATTTGACAAAAAGTTAATGCCCTAGAGCTGTGATAAACTGAGAGAACAGCGCAGAAAATTGACGGCCGCCTAGCTTGGCCTAGGCCTACTTCTTGCCAGTTTCAACCTCCCTAGGTGTCAAATGACTCATTAAAAGCAAGGGCTAGAAGAAAAATAATATTTTTTGTTACTAAAATATAAATTTTAAAAATAGTTAATTAGTCTGTATCACGAAACTACCAATTTATTTCAATAAGTGGATAGGCGTCAGCTGTGTTGTCTAGGCATGTTGATCTCGCATTTACAGCCAAGTCGCTAGCCTAGCTGACGTGCAAAACTCTGGCTAAAATAATAATATTCTGAACAAACTGAATTTTGTATGTAGCCCTATTTAGGCCTATAGGGCCTATCATCTTATAATTTATGTTATCACACCCATAGAGCTTCTAATATTATTTTATGTAGAGCCTACTCAAAATAATGAACACATAGGCCTATGCGTATTGCCTACTTTGACAGCGTACCAAGCAAATCTAGGCCTAATTCAAGCATGAAAGGCTGACAAAGGCATTTAAACGTGCAAAAGGAAGGGCGATGAGGTTGATTCCATTTTTCAAACATCTGGTGTAATCTGCTTACAAACAAACACAGGCATTAATTGCCAACGTAATCGGCTAAATAAAATAATGACCCAAATATACGCTTCATTCAAGAACCAGTCAACATTCACTGTCGAGACCCTAAAGTAAGTTTAGATAATACCTTTCAGGTAGTTTTGTATGAGTAGGGCCTAAATGGTTGAAATTGATGGAAACCTATTTGGTTACTGTATTTTATTGCTTCCTAAATTACAATTTCGGTGAATTAAATACACAATCATAATATTTCTTAGTATTTTCGTAGACCAATGCGATTCATCACGCATTTTCCTTTACAGATGGGCATACCTATCCCCTTGCCCCTAGTTCCTCACTCTCGCGCTAGAGCGCAATAGTGTTTCATTCTGTAATTTTTGTATAATGTGTACAAATTACAGAGGAAAATAATAATAATAATAATAAAGTGTTCCTTGTTTTCTCAGATACTGGATCTCAACGTTTAAATCAATGTGAACGAGCAGGTCAATTTTGTAAATCGTAAGATCAAACGGTTTAATGAGAACTTCCTGAATTGAAATCCATGTTTTTGATTTTCCATTTTTTTACTTTCTGGACGTACGTCTTGCAATGACTTTTTTAAGCTTATTCTTTGCAACCAAGTGGGGATATCAGGAAAAGTGTTTTATTAACATTCATGCACAATTTGGCCTAGGTACCAACTTACCAGTCAACAAAGAAATCAATTTTTCCTTCCTTAGGTTTTTCAGGCAATGGAATATCTATTTCTGCTTTGACTCCGACTAAAACATCCGTGTTAGCAAGTCGTAATCGTGCAGAGCCACTAGCATGTGTTACAATATCAGTTTCTACCTCCATAGGTCTATAATCCAGACGAAATCTACCATCGTTACGGAAGTCACTCTGGAAAAATACCATGCAAAACCACAAAATTGTGAAATTATATCAAAATCAGCTAAATTTGTTACCGTAACCTAAAATATAAAGGATTAAACTAAAAAAACGAAGAATACTCAATCTATCTTGGTATGATGATGGATAAGAAAATGACGATGTCTAGCGGCTAGCCATATCGACAGAATGTCGAACTCTTTCAAGGTAAGCAGTTGGCTCCCAGCCTCTATCAATCTCTCCCCACCCAACACAAAAGAGTATCAGGGGTAACTTGGGGAGCTAATGTCAATACACTATCCACAACATACAAAACATACATACGTCCAGTGTTAGAATATGGAAATGCCATGTTGATAAACACTTCAAAAACATTATCCAAAATAAAGCCTTGAGGATCATAACAGGAGGAGTGGAAACCACACCTATCACCGTAATGGAAGCCACACCTATCACCGTAATGGAAGCAGTAGCGGAAGTTCCACCACTGGAAGCAAGGAGAAATATAGCAGCTGGAAGTCTGTACAAAAAAATAGTTTGCATGGAAGTAGAGTATTGGGTCTTAAAACACAAAAAAAAACATTTAAAACCGAAGCTAGAAATGTAGTGGGAAAATTAATGGGGGAAGTGATAACTAAAAACAGACAAGAAATAGGAAAGTCACTTAAGAGCCTAATGCATAGACAGGTTTCAGGCGCAGCTGCAGAGGGTTAGAAATAAAATAACAAGCTCTACAATTATGATCAAATAATTATGGAAAAATTCAACTATACTCAAAAATAAATTTTGAACACATCGCATTTGTCTATTTTTTTCTTTGGTCGGTTATTGCTTCGGAAAAAATGATAACTAGGGAACTTGATGATGCACTTTACTGCATTGAAATAAGTAATATTCATGTTTCATGACAGCGACGTATTAATTTTACTATTTCGAACACTGTGGTGAAAGTTGATCTTATTTGAACCATAATTATGGATATAATCGTTAAATTTCATCAGTAAAAGCTACACAAAAAGGCACGGAATTGCGCCTAAAATGGGGATTGATGGTTGCACGGAGTTCCGCGTCTGTGCGTTAGGATCGTATGTACGAAAGACGATAATGGCAGCTCAGGCTATACGAACGCCTCGCCCAAGAAAATGCGTAAACAGATGGACGACATTTTTAATTTTGTGTCTATGCGTAAAACGAGAAAAGTTGTCATTACGCTCATAAAACAAAACAGAAACCATCCCGGGCCTAGGCCCAGACGAGAAAAATTATTTATAATACAATAGTGTAAGCTTCAAGTTACCTTAGGCTATATGACTAGAAATATGAATACAAACACATCACGTTTGACAACTCCTAGGCCTCTCCTAGCCAGCCCTAGGCCTGCACGACCGTGTTCTGACACTCCCGCACAAATAACTAGTTTTGATTACAGAAAGCCTAATGTAGTTGAACAATAGTAGGGGATGATAGTCCTAGTCCCTCCCCCAACAATAAAAATAGGCCATCAGCTATTCAATAGGCCTACTTTTAATAAAATGTATATTTAAAAAAAAGTAGGTAGTCCTAAGTGTTTAGTAGTAGATAAATATATATATAGGCCTACTCCGATTGCGTTTACATTGTAAAACGATGTAGAAAACGTGCAAAACAAGTGTAGGGCTATAATTTGCTAGAAGCTCTTTTGATTTTTAGATATCAAGTAAATTGAAATTATTAGTATTGGTGGGCAACATTTTCTTGGCAAAATATCATCGATCTTCATCATTCAACATTATTTGATACACTTGTTTCTGTATTTAATAGTTTAACAGTGTGGTTAGTTCTTTTCGAGCTAATATCGTCAAATAATCTCAATTATTTGTTGTAATTTAAAATGCCATTAAATTCCCGTTTTTAATAAAGCCGATCCCCCAAACTTACGAGTTTTACTAATAAAATACGCGGACGATATGACATAATCCACAATGTTTTCGCAAATGATCAGAAATGTAACAAAAATCAAGTTGAACCTAACAGCGCCCGCCGTAAGCAGCTCGCCTTTATCACCGATCGGTCCGACATGTTGCGTTTTAGTGCTGCCATCTATCTTTGCTTGGAAACGCGTATACTCGGCATGCTTTTACTCCAAGATGAGAGTGGCGGGTATTTTTATTCTTTCAATTTGGTTACCATACTTTTGACCATTTTGTTGCATGTTTCGCCTTTGGTGGCTAATGGCTATCAAATCAACATAAACTGTTTCACTGTTTAGAGTGAAACTTCATTAGCTATGCTATGCTTCTCATAAACAACAAACAAAATAGTAGTGGGGAATGTGGGACTATGTTAGTACTAAACACCTGGTTGTAAATGTAGTGACAGCTAGCAGTGTATGTAAGCTACTTTATACAACATCTTTAAAAATTCTTGCATAGGGATTGGTTCTTGCATCAATCGCTCAGGAGCGTCACATCAGTTTTTGGATGAGCGAAGCGAAGACTTCAATTTCACTGACCCCCAAAAAATATAGCTCGGGTGTTTGTTATTGTTTGTTTTTCTGTCTGTTTGTTAGCTAACAACCAGGCAAACGGCATAACCGATCTTGATGAAAATTGGAAGGGACCTTCGAAATCTCTAAACTTAGAGGTGTATTGTTTTTGGGCACAATCGAAGAAATATTTCTCATGAATATCGTACTTTTACGATTTTTTTCGATTTTTAGTGCGATATTTTCGTGACATTTGGTCCGATTCTGACCAAACGGGTAGGGCTACAACGTTCATATTTCACATGGACATTAAGGTTATGGTAATGTAGTACCTTTTGAAAGAAAAAGTTGAAAAAGTTATCCAGAATCCATAGAAATAAAGGTTTTAAAAATATGAGTTGTTTTAGGTTTATAGCAACAATTAACAAGTAACAATAGAAACTTTACAACAATCACCTACAATGCATTCAAAAAGCACTTGCAAAGGAAAAGTGCAAACAAACGCAAAAAACGCAAACAAAAAACTTACAAAAAATGATCATCCATCAACGCGGCGGGACTTTCGTTTTCCTAGTCTAATGTATTTGTGTTTAGTGCTGTACACCACAAACATGTATTAAAAAATGGATTTTGTAACACCAAACTTATTATTCTCCGAAAGCAACTTATGTTTTTGTGTGTCATTGTTGGACTTTGAATAGCACTGGCATAATTATGATCCACAATTTAAAATCATAAATGCAAAATATTTTCAATTGAAATTATACTTGTGTACATAAGCACGCAATTTATTAGTAATAATATTGCATTGCTATTTTTTTTTCGGTGTTCTTGTGTATATTACATCATCGTAAAGCTACATCCCGGAAGAAATATACCGTATTTAGGTAGTGAGCCGCCCCTAGACAATTAAATTTTGCCGCCCCCCCCCCCATACCACCACCACCCAACTCACTACTAAAAGGTTTAGGTAACGGTTTTAAATTTAAATTTTCTTCTATTCTGCAACAAAGTTGTCTGTCTCAGATGCTGCATGCAGCAGCTAGCACCACAGTAAAACACGCAAGAGTCTTACTTTACGAACCCTTTTATTACGGGATCGGGATAAGAAGACTTAATAAATAAATAAATAAATAAATAAATATTCGTATTTAGAGTCTACCCACTCAGTCATATAACTGATTTTCAGTGGGGAACAGTAAACCAAAGCGACCAAGCCAACCATGTAGGCCCCGACTAATGCTATAGCTGTACGAAGGACCGATCGCCGAAGGCGAAATTTTTGCAAATTTTCAACTTTTAAAAGCTCCAAAACACGTTTTAAAATCTAAAATTACATAATACGATATAATAAAAACAAAACAAATAATAAAATAATTGGATGAGCGAAGCGAAGATTCCATTTCACTACACTGGAGAAAAAAATCCGGAATGTTTTTTTTTTCTTTTTTTTTGTATTTTTGTGTGTCTGTGAACACGATTCCGGCTAAACCAATACTCCAATTGCGATGAAATTTTATGGAGGTCTATGAAATCTCGGAACGAAGAACTGCACGGGGGGAAAAATCGATCGAAAAATTATTTCTCATGAAAATCGCAATTTTACGATTTTTTTCGATTTTTAAAATTACGATTAATTATAAAAATTAAAAATGAAAGTTTATTTTTTATTTAATTTAAATAATTTTAAAAAAAATCTTCAATGAAGTAATGATTTTTTCTCAGAACAACAGAAAATCCGCATAACACATGGCAGCTCAATGCTCCAATTACGCTCATCCAACAACGCGGTGGAACTTAAGCGTTTTCCTGGATGTGGCAGTCAGTCGCATAAAATCATCCAACTCGCCACCAAATAATATCTCGTGGTTTGAAACGTGGCTGGTAATGCGGGTAGCCTAGGACCCTAGGGGAGAAGACGCAACTGTATTGACAGAGCTACCGATAGCGGACGATTTAGTTTAGGTAGTCACCGCAAAATTTGAAAGCGCTCGGCCCTGCTTTCGACTCTTAAGGTCATCCTTGGAAATAAACCACAAACTATTGAAGGAATACATGAGAAAAAGATGAACTATCAAGAGGAGTATATGAGAAGTCTGGCACTCAGATTTATTCACAAAGAATACCCAGTAAAGGAGTGGCTGCATATATACACGGATGGATCAGCAACACCTAGAGAGGGGAATGCAGGTGCAGGAAAATACATTAGAGTTTGAAGAATCATTCCCAGCAGGATCAAATGGAAGTAACTATGATGGGGAGATGAGAGCAATAAGCAAAGTGTTGGAGAGAATTAAACACTTTAGAGAAAGGAAGGTGGTGATAACTAGAGATACGGATTTTTAGCGTTTTAGGTTTTTGATACCGGTACTACAAAATGCTAATTTTAGCAATTCAAAATGCTAATTTTACAAAAAATAATGTTTTAAATGCCCATTGAGAACTAGTTTATCAATGTATTTTAGCATTTTATATGACTATATTGAATTGAAATGTTCCTTTATTCATCATTTACCATTAGAAGTGTAAGAAACACCCTACATTTAGGGTTTTGGTGGAAGAGAAACCAATTCATGCTACAAAATGCTAAATTTGTCAAAATTAATGTTAAATATTCTAAATTTAAATGCAAAAAATGTATCTCTAGTGATAACTAACAGACTCAAGAGTATCTATCCAGGCTATAGTGAGTAAAGAAGAAGCAGAAGCAGAAATAAGAAACTTCAAGATCAAAATCCTGAGGTTGATGAACGCTGGTAACACTGCAACACTACAGTGGATACCGGCATACGTACTTAGAAATAAACGGAAACGAGAAAGCTGATTTCCTTGCTAAAGGAGAAGTAAAACCAAGCAATTCATAAACAACATTTCATACAGATCATCTGAAGGCACATCTGAAATCAGTCAGCAACTCGGAAGTACAGAAAGCATGGAAGGAGAAAGGCAAGAATCAAGTGTGGAGTGAAATGGTTAATACAAGGAAAAGAAAAAATGATAAGACAAACCATTATAGAAGAAGAACTACAACAGCACGTTCAGACTAGATACCGGCCATGAATGCTAGCAAAGCACCTATGGTACCTACATAGAATAGGTGTGATTGAAAGCAGTATAATATGTAGGCCTAAGCTCTGCGGTGATGGAACAGGACAGACATTTATTTAGATGCGCTACACTGAAAGGACACTATGAAGAAATGCCAATAGGTATTTTATTTTATTTTTAATGAATTTTATATGCCCATAGGGCAGGAAGGCTAATGCAGGGCACGTGTGGCCCTCTGTAGCGTGACACAGTGATTACAGAGTTACAAGTTCAGATTAACATTAAAACAAAAGACAACAAGAGAACATGACATTGATAGAGTTAGTCAACGAGAAAGGCTTAAGGCGGATTAGGGTACTTGAAGCGGGGAAGAGGCCTGAAGGCTCGTGGACGCGAAACGAGGTCATGAAGCTCTTTCCTGCCGCCTGCGTGAAGATGTTGCACGTAAGCAGGGATTGGAACCGGAACCATTTGAAACCGTTTCATATTGTAGAACCGGAACCGTTTGTACAGGTGGTCTATGGAACCGGAACCGAACCGTTATATTACACAAGGTTCTTTAAGATTCTTAAAGGTTCTTAAAGGTTCCAAAATATCTGCTTTTAATTTTCAACAAAATTAAAATTTCAACTTTTCGAGTGATATTCAAATAAAAACGCAGCTGTTGTAATCAGGGTAGGGTCAAAACCTTAGAAGTCCATGAAAGTTGGCTGAATGAAAGAGTACCTTTAATACAACAGCGAAAAAAAAAAATTTTTTTGGGTCGGGTCATAACCTCACTATCGACTTTTATATGCTGTTTTTTTGACAATAGTGTAGCCAGCACAGATAGTGCAAAATTAAATTTTGTGAATCGGTTTTCTGGATATAGTTTCTTAAAACCTTTAGCTACAACTTCAACTATAAGGACAAATAGATTTCTGAAATATCAGTAGCCTAGGTTTACGATTTTTTTTTGCCAGACGATACAAAAATCAAAAAAATTCATATTTGTACCGTTTGACAAAAAAAATCGTACACCAACTGTATATTCAGAAATCTATTGTCCTTATAGTTGAAGTTGTAGCTAAAGGTGTTAAGAAACTGTATCCAGAAAACCGATTCTCAAAAATTAATTTTGCAATAACTGTGCTGGCTACACTATTGTCAAAAAAACAACACATAATGGCCAAAAGTAAGGTTACGTCCCGCCCAAAAAAAATTTTTTCTTTTTTTTCCTGTTTTAAGTGAGGCCCTCTTTCATTCAGAAAACTTTTCAGCCATGTTTCTTCAACTTTCAAATTGTCGGCCAGAGGTGGTACAATAGCCTTTAAATTCGTTCACTAGTTTTTGGAAAAAATTCTGGTCTATTCAGTTTTTTGTATGTAAGACAATTTTGTAAATATGACATAGCGAGCAACAGTTCCAAGTGCAATGTAGGAACGTGTTCTACAGAAATCAAGGTAAGGAATAAGGATGACATTTTTATTGTATTGGATAGATTTTTGTTTTCCCCTTTCGTTGGGACTTGGGATCGCCATCAGATCCCCCATAAAATAATATTGGAAGTTGGAACATAAGAGGAAAGTAGTTACATGTGGTTTGTTACGTATGCAATAGGTTATTTTTTCCATTTGATATTGTAATTATTTTATTTTTATGAAATGAAATGAAATTTGTAAGATTGTAATCTTAAATGACCAAAAGTCAAAATTTGTACATTTACAACTTCCCACGACTTTGCACAAAATATTATTTTAAAGAACCGAAACCAGAACCGTCAAGAACCGGTTCTTACGGAACCTTTATACATTAGGAACCAGAACCGGAACCGTTATAAAATTTGGAAGTGGAACCAGAACCGGAACCGTTATGAATAAAGGTTCCAATCCCTGCACGTAAGCCCCTGCTAGGGCGTCAAGTCGAGAGCTGATACCACCGATGCCGGTTTGGGTATACAAGACGACACGTCTTCATTCAACGTCATCGGAGGAAGCCGCGCGATGCGGCGAAGGATCCTTTGCTCCAGAGAGAAGTATGGCTGGTGACATCCTCCAAAGACGGGTGCCAGCGCTGAGGCCACGTATTCACAGAGGGGGCGGATGAAAGTTTTATAAGTGTCAGTGTTCTCCCCAGGCCCGGACCGCCGGGCGGGTCCCTGCCGCCCAGCAATCAAAATTTAAAAAAAAAAAAAAAAAAAATTTGAAAAAAAATTGATTTTTTTTTAATTTTTTTTTTAAATTTGATTTTTTACTAAATGATTTGCGAATTTCATAAACTAACCGTCCACTAAACGTTTAAACGTCCCATCTCTAAACTGCAGCACAGATTGTAAACAACATCGTGGAGGCTAATCTCGCTGATCACTATAGAACCCGACCCGACAAGGAATGCATTTGAACGAAACACATAAGTTGGCAAAATGGCAATCATCGCTATGATCGGGAACATTAACTGCACACAAGGAGCACACACAAGTGAACAATTTTAGCAATTTTCCAAGTTTATTGATTGCTAGGACGAATTTTAAAGTAATAAAAATGAAGTCATCAAATATAACAATGTTCCAAGTTGTAGTAACCTGTAAACCTACAAATCTTAGATAATAACCACTTAGAAAGAATAACATCATCACCTTTATACGGGCCTATTGTACTCATTGTAGCAATAGGACTACAGTAATTCACATAGCCTACATTACAAAGGAGAAAATAGACTTAAGACTATGATTTCAATCAAATTTGAAATGTTTATAGGTCTACTTCATACCACTAAACCAACAAAAGTAAGCTACTTTAAAAGGGCTTCGAAAACCTCTAACCAAATCGAATCTAAGATCTCAAATTTTTTCCGGGGGCAAGCCCCCGGACCCCCACTATTTTTGGCCCTACCCGCGAGTACCCGGCAATGTTTATGAAATACCCAGTGAACATTTTTTTCTGGGGAGAACACTGAGTGTGCCGTACAGTACGGTAGCTGCATCCAGAAATTCGCCCACAAAGCATCACAAGTAAGTTAAGTCGCGACCGCGCACGGTTGATGACGTCACGGCAATGAGCACCCCAGTGTAAAGGTTAGCCTACTCCAAGGTACTTGCAAACCGACTGGGGTACACTGTAGCACCCCAGAGTGAGATGGACTGACGAAGTGGTCGTTGAGACATCTTTTGAGTTTTGTGTCGGTGGTGAAAAAGGATTTAAGCTGTGTCTTTAAGGCATTCGGCATTACACGCCACCGACGCATCCTAGCTTCGAGAGCTTTTATTTGGCACTGTAGATGGCAGAAGACTTCTCTTGCTGTGCGCCCTTTGCAGCAGTAGGCCGTATCGTCAGCATAGAGGGCTAGGGCAAGGTGTCGGGACAAGGGAGAAGGAATATTGTGGCAGTAGATCAGGTAAGAAGGGGAGAGAGGCAGGAACCTTGAGGCACACCAGCAAAAGGGGTAAACGAGCGGGATACGTGATCTTGAACACGCACACCAGCGAGACGTCCCGTGAGACAAGCTCAGATGAAGCACACCATTACAAAGGGGACTTTCAGTTGCAGAAGCTTGTAACAGAGCCCGTCATGCCATACCTTGTCAAAGGCGCAAGATATGTCCAGAAACACAGCTAGCACACACTGGCCATCGTTAAACACCCCAGAAGGCAGAAACCTCCGTCACTAGCTTGATAGGGGGGTCTGTCGTGCAGCGACCCGTCCGGAACCCGGACTGTGACTCGGGTATGATGTGGAGGCGGTCAGCAAAAGCAATCAGCCTGGAGTGAAATACTTTCCCAAGAACCTTTGCCACAACGTTCAAGAGACTAATAGGCCGGTGACTAGCGAGATTCGTTGGTGGCTGTCCTTTCTTCGAAATCATGACAATGACCGCAGATTTTGAACTGGGAGGGAAGTAGCCCAAATGGAGGCAACCTTTGAAGAGAGTAGCAAGGTGAGAGACGAACTTAGCTGGGACCTGGCAAAGCATCAGTCTTGTGATACCATCAGCACCTGGCGATGAGTTCCGCCCGTGTTGTATGGCAGACAGGACTTCCTCCGCGCTTATATCCCGGATGAGGTCGGGGTGGAGAACAGAACTTCTTCACCTGGGACTATGTCATGGGAGACGAAGGACGGTTTGTGGTGCGCAAGAGATAGGTCGACCCTCTTTCTGAAGACGTCGTCAAAGAGCGCGTCCTCGGGAAACTGATAAACTCCCTCAAGAGGTTGCAAACTCCTACGCTTTGTCGGAAGACGACGCACACACTCGGTTCTTGACAATGACGGGTCCGTTGGGGTAAGTGGACTGACCTGTAATACGCTTGAAGGTGCGCTAAAAGGAGAAACCATCCTTGTGTAGTCCAGCAACTCGCAACCGACCGTCAACTGAAGCTCGCGGAACTGGACAATGCTGCGACAAACAAGTGCATTCAATCAGTTCCATTCGGTTTTGAGGGCAGGATCACGAGCAACCTTAAAGGCATTATAAATTCTCCTTTTCTGATGGATGAGATTAACCATATGACCAGGTAGAGCAGGAGGGTAAGTGTCGATCGCACATACCGGGACCACAACAGCCGCGGCCCTCTTTAGTACTGCCACCAAATGTTCCGTAGTGGTCCTAAGTGCTGGACACGACGAAACATCAACCTCCTCTGGGAGAAGCCGTTTGATCTCAGCCCTGTACCAACGCCAGTCAGCGTTGTGGAAATCCTTGACTATTTTAAACTGTTCGCGGACAGGTGGAGGAGGAAGTAGGCCTACATCCGAGGAAACGACAAGTGGGAGATGGTCGCTGCCTATTGACGGGCGGATGACGACGACGACGCCAAGCCTACCAGATAGACGGTCACTTCCAAGAATGTGGTCTGGTATTGAGGATCTCATAGGGCCAATGTACGTCGGACACGTAGGCTACTGTAACAACGATACATTGGAAGGTCAACGAGTAGATCAGCCAGAGTGGAGTCATTTGTGCTAGAGGAAGTACCCCCAAACGTCACATGACGAGCATTAAAGTCTCCCATGAACACAAAGTTTGGAAATGATGCCTCGTATTCAAAGAAGTTGACGTGTGCGGCGATAGAAATGGTGGGCGGAAAATATGCAAGGACAAACAAAATCGGACCGAGTGGGCTCCGAACAGAGCAGAGAATGACTTTGAGTTGACAGAATTGTAGGCCTAGTGGATGGACAGGAAGGAACAGGAGCCCTATCTTTACTGGTTGTCAAGACACATGAAGACAGATATATGTTAATGTGGGCATAAGAGAAGAAGAAGTTATCAACAACAATCAATAAGACATACTTTTGATAATTTATGTAAGCCTAACTAAGCAACAAATAAAGTGCAATTACCAATTTTGCAATTAGTGAAGGAAACGTGAAACAATAATTATGAAATTTGGTACCGACATCAGATGGTAGATGGGACTGTGCGATCTGTTCAGAGGGTTTTATTCAGTCACCAAATACAAATGCGGATACGCACAATCAGCACAACCACAGAGAACAAACTCGGCTGTCAAGTGTCAACCTGTGGTGGTCACATTTCACTTGGGTGGCAATGGCATGCAGTGGGTCGAGTGTTACATAGTGGTTAGTTCTATTTTTTGTAGGCTAGATAGGTAGGGCCTACCAATCAAAACAAAATTTACCCAATTCAATATATTAGGTTCTACTAACATTTCTTCCTTGATTAAAAGAAAAAGTTTGAAAAAAATATGAAATTTGATGGAATAAAACCAAAATTACAATTAGCGACCCAGTATAGGTCTAGGCCTATCGCTCTCCCCTACCAGCCTAGGCCTACTCAAAACTGGATAGGCCTAAAAACATCGGCACTCTTGCCGTTGAGCGGGTCCAACTTTTAAAAACGTTATGTTTTCGTGTACCGTACTCTAGTACTAACCTCGCCCTCCTAGGGGGGGGCCTTAACCTAAGTTTTCCTAGCAAAAATTTATGCTGGGAAAACCTAGGTTAGGGGGGTGGGGGTGTGGGCGCGAAGCGCCGTGGCGAGGTTAGTACTAGAGTAGGCCTACACGAAAAATAACGTTTTTAAAAGTTGGACCCGCTCAACGGCAAGAGTACCAAAACATCTACCTAGGCCTAAATAGGCCTACTACAGAATTACAGGCTTTTTACACTCTAATAGCGATTCAAGTTTTATTTTAACCCATTGCCGCAGACATACGAGTCCAGCTCGAACTGCCGTAAATACGGCAAACCGTAGACATACGAGCTGGGCTCGTACCACCGTAAATACGGCGCGCCGCCAGCTCGTTCCGCGGACCTGTTTGAATCTCCCGCGTCGTTAGTTTTCGAGCTAGCGCAAAGGTAGCAGCACTGTGATCATCAGCGTAAAGTTCTGAACAAAACGATATGAAGAAGTTCAATATTCGGCCACTATGAACGATACAATCACAATGAAAGAAATGCACAACAGGTGAACCAACCTACAAGTACTTATTACTCTGCATCAATGACATTGACACAAATTGAAGATGATCTTTTGTACGATTTATTGAATAATAGTGATAATGAGCTTTCAGAGCCTATTCATAATGAATTTTCCTTTGTAAGTTGTGATAGTGATAATAGGCCTACACTCGTTGACAATTCTAGTGATAGTGATGACAGCTCTTAGGCCTAGAAATAGTGGACAAAGCATTGTTTTATAGACACACATATGCCCTAAAAGAAGATCAAAAAAGGATATTTATCACTTCCTTTATTGTTTCAAGTCATATGTTACTTAAGGTAGCTCAAGCGTATCTCGACGTGAATAAAAAAATTTCAAATTTGGCATATTAACAGATAATTACCTAATACACAATAATGCAAAAAGAAAAAGTAGGCTTCCTGAACTACTTTACGATATATTCAGGTCTAAAGTTTGAAGGTCGCCCTATCCCATAGCATGGGGAACATGGAAATACATACACTTTTCGACCTTTACTTATGATTTCAAATAACTTCTTGTGAATAAATTTTGTTTAAAAACTGTTTTTCTTAAAGAATATTAAATTCCGAATGATATAAGAACAAGAAAATAGTACGTTCCTGAACCAATTTAGAAGTTATAGCATCCTGAAGTGCAACCTGACGATTTGACTTGGCAACCCTGTAAACTTAACTCTGATCTTATTGGCTTAGAGCCTTTAGCACATTTGCAGGGAGATTTCAAAATGTAATTTTGCTACTGAACCGGTATAAGAATTAATAGAAAGATAATAGGTACTTGTTTTATACAGGCAGCCAATGAAGTTGCAATTAATTATTAATTACATATATTATGCGCTTTATATTTCAACAATAAATTGCATTTGGTAGGAGAAGGATGTTAGAAAATGACAGATTCCTGACCCAATACACAATGAATGTATTGGATGTACTATTATGTAATTGCAGTGTTGTGGAGATGGCGGAGTAGTAGTGTGGAGAATGAGATGCACGATACCAAAATTGTACAATATAATTGTACAAGACCACCCAGAAGACCTACAAAAACCAAGTCACAACACACACAAAATACAAAAGATATTCATATCTAGGAAAACAGGATTTTCACACAAGGTGGGTGTGGAGATCAAGAAGAAAATAAGAAAACAATGATGACAAAGACAAAGAAGCAAGGGTACAATAAATACAATAACAAATAGATATAATAACAACAAACATAGGCATACAATGATTAAAATAGGAACCCTAAATATTCTTACATTAAATGGGAAATTGAAGAATAGTAGATGTAATGATGTCGAAAAAATTGGAGATATTAGGACTGTGCGAGACTAAATGGAAGGGAGTAGGAACCAAAGAACTGAGAGAAGGATACAAATTATTATGGTCGGGCACAAATGAAGGCAAAATGGGAGTGGGATTTATCATCAGCCCAAAGGGGAAAGAAAACATTGGCCATGTAGACAATAAGAGTGACAGAATTTGAAAATTAAAATATTTATAAATAAAGTAGCTTTAGAGATCATACAATGCTATGCACCACAAGTTGGGTTAGCGATGGCCGAAAAGGAGGCATGGCTTGAACAATTGGAAGAAGAAATCACAGAGAGAAAAGTAATAATTATGGGAGATCTTAATGCCAAAGTAGGGAGAGAGAGAACGGGATATGAAGAGGTACTAGGGGTCCATGGGTATGGGCCAAGGAACAAGGAAGGAGAAAATCTACTTGATTTGTGTGCCAGGAATGGACTTCGAATCGGAAATAGCTGGTTCATGAAGAAAAAAGATCAACAAAAGCTCGGTACGCCTGGGATGGCTCATCTGAGTCAGTTATTGATTATATTATTATAAGTAGCAACATGGCCAAAGATATCACTGAGTAAAAGTAATTCCCAGCGTGTCTCTAGATGGAGACCACAGATTACTTGTAAGCCTTATAAGAGTGAACAATAAAGACCAAATCATGGACTATATCCCAGGAGGAAGATTCCAAAAATCAAGACAGGGAAAAACTACAGGAGGAGACTGACATGCTGTCCTTTAGAAGACAGATAGAGGAAAAGTATCCAACACATGATTTGTTATCAGTAGATGAGGAGTGGAAATTACTTAAGTCAGTATTTATTAGTAGTGCTGAAGAAATATGCGGAAGGGCAGGTGGCATAAGAAAGGAAAAGGAAACTGTGTGGTGGAATGGAAGAGTGAAGACAGCTGTTAAACGCAAAAATGTAGCCGAAAGGAAAAGGATAAAAACAGGACTAAAGAAAATGAAGAAAAGTACAAAAAGTATAGGCCTAAATATGAAGCTAAAAAATAGTAATGGAAGAAAAGAAAAATACAATGGAAATATTTGCAGACAAATTAGAGAAGGACTTTGATACAAATAAGAAATTGTTGTATGGACTAATGAGAAGCAAAAGAAAAACAGAAGAAATCACAAGATACCTGACCAACAACAATGAATCTCTTATTACTGACCAAAGAAGTGAAAAACATGTGGAAGAAATATTTCAAAAACCTACTTAATATGCCTAGGTTACCTGATACTAACCATAACCAAACTCAGGAAGGGGACCTAACAATAGAAATCTATCAGAACACCAATGAGGAAGAAATAGAAGAAATAATAGGAAATGAAATATCAAGACGGGAAGTAGTTGAAGCAGTAAAAGCCATGAAAAATGGTAAAGCTTCGGGAGAGGATGAAATAGTTGTGGAGATGATCAAGGCTGCAGGGGATGCAGGCATAGATTGGATGTGGAGAGTGACCAGTGCAGCTTGGAAAGAAAAGAAGGTACCAGATGACTGGGGGAAAGGAATTATAGTGCCAACATTTAAGAAAGGGGACAGGAAGAAGTGTAAAATTATAGAGGAATAACGCTGATGAGCCAGTGTGCAAAGATATACGAGAAAATACTAGATCGAAGACTACGACAACAAGTAGAGCCAAGTTTGAGAGAGGAACAATATGGGTTTAGAGCTGGCCGCTCAACCATAGATCTCATATTTGCGCTCAGACAAATAATGGAAAAAAAGTGGGAAAAGGGAGAAGAAATGTTCATGGTATTCTTGGATGTAGAAAAAGCATATGACAGTGTCCCAAGAGCAAAGCTTGGGAATGCTTAAAAGATGCAGAAGTAGAACAGAGTTTAATAACAAGAATTCAAAGCACATATGTCACAACAAAGAGCTGTGTTCAAACACCATTTGGTAGAACTACTTGGTTTGAATAACACGGTGGGCTACGGCAAGGTAGTGTGATGTCACCTACATTATTTACCGTTGTTATGGATAACATACTGCGTAAAGTGAACCCACAGAAAGTGAAACATCTAAAACTATGATATTTGCAGATGATATAGTGAGATGGGAGATACCATTGAAGAAGTACAGAAGAGCGTAGATAGATGGAATGAGGAAACACTGAAGTTTAACATGAAAATAGCATTGAAAAGAGTGAAACATTAATAGTAACGAAGAAAAGTAAACAAAATCAAAAGAAGATAATACTACGGGGTGAAGAGCTGGCCATTGCAGAAGCATTTAAATACCTCGGAAGTATACTAACAAAGGACGCAAAAATAGATGCTGAAATATCAAGGAGAATTATATTAGCAGACAAATTTACCAAAGTGTACGTAAACTATTATGGAAAGAAGAAATATCATCCAGGTGCAAGATGTTATTGTACAAAATGTATTTCCTCCCAATAATATCATATGCATCCGTGACATGGACAATAGGAGGAAAAGAAGACAGCAGATTACAAGCAGCAGAGATGAAATTTTTAAGGAGTTCTGTAGCCTTAACAAAAATAGACAAGGTACGGAGCAAAATAATAAGAAACAAACTAGGAGTGGAAAGTTTACGAAATAAAATAGGAAAAGAACGACTTCGATGGTATGGGCACGTACGAAGAATGAAACAAGATAGAATACCAAGAAGAGATTTGAACACACATGGGGGGGAGTAAGAAGAGTTGGACGCCCAAGAGATAGATGGAGGGACCAAATAAATGGAACATTGAAGAAAGAGGAAAATCATGGGAAAGAATTAATGAAGAAAGACTCTGGGAGGATAGAAAGAAATGGAGAGAACTGGTAGAAATGCCTGTCATAGAAGACATCGAAGTAGATGAGGAGGTGTTGAAGCCTGGCTAGCAAACACTGAAAGTCCACAGCCCGAGAAATTGGTGATAGTCCCCCCCCGACCTGACTTATTTGGGAACCGGGTGTTTGATTATTATTATAATTTTTCCTTATCTTGTTTGGGAAAGCCAATTTATCTGCTCGAAAACCCAGTGCACTACCGATCTCCACCCCCACCCCCCCGAACCAAACACGACAACGCATCGTGACCTTGACTAGACTGTTGTGACTAGATATACAGCAGATCAAAGAACAGGAACAATGAGTTTTTTTTTTCCTTTTTTTATATAGCAACTAGCCAGTTGGCCTTTTCGACATTATAGTAAAACAGTCTTCCTCTTACGTGATTGTAAATTACCTTTCATCAGTATGTCATTATTTACTGGACAGCATTACATCTCGGCTATTACGATAATTATTGATAGCGCGATTTTTAGCAGATCATTAGACACCCCACCCACTCGTTTTTTGTGTTACTACCCTGGTAACCTGCGGGTAATGTGGACGGGTCGGGTAACAGGGCCGTATAAAAATCCGGGCTTCGTCATATCATAAGTGAAAGCTCCTACAGGCAAATACAGATGGATAAAAGTTTTCTATTTTAGAGTAAATTGCACTAAAAGATTACAGTAAATAAAATGTATTTCAGATAATACTAAACAATAATTTTTGGATTTAAAAAAAAAAAAGTAAAAAAGTAGTCAGAGCCGGGGTTTGAAACCGGCTACCTCTCGCGTGCTACGCGGCCGCGCTATGCCCGAGCCAAAGTGTACTGTGGCTGCCGGCCCTTAGAGAGATACTGATGCAGTCTGCCGTAGACTATTGTGTGCGCGCTGGGTTCAAATAATTATAAACGCTTTGTAATTGGCAATAAATGCACGTTTTACTCTTTTAAAATATTCTGCCAATGTTTCTTTAATTTAATAAAATGCTACATATATCATACATATTTCATTACTAATTATTTTGGTATGATACAAATACGAATTGGCAGTTCTCACGAATATCGTTGGCCTAGGCCTGCAGCTTGTTGTAGGGGCCCGCGAGACACTGGGATTACCAGTGATGCCAGATCTTTTGTTGGTAGTTAATACCTTTAATATGCATCTAATTAAATAAAAACTAAACACCAATAATATTTATTTTATTAAAAAGCGTTTCAGAAACACAATTTTGTCTTTATTTGATGCACAAACCGTGTTTTTATTATTTATTAGAAAAAACAAAAATACACTAGTCAAATCACAGCCTGTGAATAATAACAATAAAAAAATCCTGTTATGTGTCTATTTTGTTTTAAAAGTGAGCTTCATTTCGGCTTCATTCATTTTAAATACGTAAACAAAGTGTGTTTTATTTAATTGTCCGTTATTTGTTTATTTTGAGCGATATATGGAATCTCATAAATCTCTCAAAAACTAGAGATTACATTCGCTTGAGCTACCTTAAAACCTGTAAAACATTAATTATTAAAAAAAACGGAAAAAAACACCCAAATTAATTGGTTTTCCCCTGCCAAAACAACGAAAAAACAACTCGTATGGCAATGGGTTAACTGTCTAAGGTGAATCGATACTCTTATGGATGCTCTACAATAGCCCGGCAAGGCAATAACTTCCCGTTACCACGGTTGTCAGGCCTCGTTCCCGGGCTGTTGTAGAGCGTCCTTTCCTGATACCATTGCAGGGCCTCGTTCCCGAAAGGACGCTCTACAACAGACCGGGAACGAGGCCTGGTAAAAATGCTTTAACATTGCCCAGTAACTATAGGAACAGTAATGGGAAGCTATTGCCAGGCTATTGTAGAGCGTCCTTAATAATATGTGGGGCAGGGAATAGAAGATTTGGAACTCTTGCCACTAAGCGGGTTCACCTTTTAAAAACGTTATTTTTCGTGTACTCTAGTACTAACCTCGCCGCACCCCCTAAACTAGGTTTTCCGGCACTTATTCGGCTAGGGGGGTCCAACTTTTATATACCTTGTTAACACTGCAAAATTGCCTTGTTTCTACTTATGTTAAAGGTGTACTTTCGTTAGGTTAGCCGAACTTTCCGCTGGCTACAGTGCGCCGCGCTAGTTCTAGGATATAATCGATAAGAGCGCACCCGAAATCCTTTCCGTTACAGTGTATATAAAAGTTGGACCCCCCTAGCCGAATAAGTACCGGTTTTCCTAGCAAAAATTTATGCTAGGCCTAGGAAAACCTAGGTTAGGGGGGTGGGGGTGTGGGCGCGAAGCGCCGTGGCGAGGTTAGTATTAACTATTAAAGTTGGACCCGCTTAGCGGCAAGAGTGCCGAAGATTTTAGGCTCTAGGGCCTACAACAAAAAGGGTAGACCTAGGCCCTACTAGGGCCTAGGGCCGCCCTGTGATTTGTGGACCAACTCCTTAGACCCTTACACTTTAAGTACGGGCGCGTTTCAGCC
>JAMZAV010006244.1:0-37222 GCA_024449915.1 Sweltsa coloradensis
TATCCAAATTTTGATTTTCCCGGTCCCTGTACCCGATTTGGTTTTGAAAGCAAAAGGCACTGCGTCTGAAATACACCTAAGTGTGGTCCAAGTTTCATAGTTCTAAGATTACCGTTTTCTCTGTAGGCTAAAGAACTCTCTGCGGAGAACTGCCACCCCCACCCACCCACCCACCCACCCACCCACCCACCAACCACCAGCCACCAGCCACCAGCCACCAGCCACCAGCCACCAGCCAGCCTTAAAGAATTTGACGATGTTGAGAGCCTTTTTTAACACAGAACGAGTTGTCGGATCGGGTTGATTTTTTTTTTGGTATGTCATGGACCACATACCAGGTCATATACCGAGTTTCAAGATTGTAACTCTTTCGGGGCGGCGTGTGCAGATAGCTGAAAACCCCCCAACTCTTGTAGGTGTATATAGGGCCGGAGTTCGGTGTCGCCTAAGCATCGCATCGCTTGTCTGCCGGGCGACGACCGTCGCCCTAGATCTTCTAGAAGGCACAGTGGTCCTGGTGAAGGAAGACAACCTATCTCCTCTCCAGTGGTAGCTTGCTGTAATCACCGCTCTACATCATGGCGACGATGGAAAGGTTCGAGTGGTCACAATCAAGACTTCTCGAGGACATTACAAACGCCCAATAGTGAAAATGTGCCCACTTCCAACTTAAAATGTTTCAATGTTTCCTTTCTTAAAAAATATTCATTTTTTGGGCCCCAGTATGTTTATGCAACACTTGCACTGCCATGTTGTTCACAGCCATCCTGGTACTATTTGTGCACTTTAACTTCATTGTTTATTGCTCACCGCCATCATAATATTTTTGTATCAATTTCTTTGGTGTTGAAAAGGACGCTATGTTTCTTTGTTTTCAACAATGTTTTTATCATCAGACTGAAATTACTTACTGCTTTGGCCATTCGTATGGTCTAGTGTTATTCTCTGTTAATTTTCGATAAGTTATTAATAAATACAGTGTTTTTACTTGTGATTTGCCATTCAAAGTGTGTGTTATTGTGTCCGAGGATCGCTGAACCAGGGCCTTCATTTATAGTCCACTCATTTGTTATCTTAAACATGGTCCTCCATTCACTCCAGAGTTTCATTTTCATATTCATGTATCACCCATTCATCTCTTGCCCCAACACAATGCATTTATTGTATAATGATTGGAGCCCCTAGCTTAGTACTTATTTGTGGAGTAAAATAATAAGTATTAATTCAATAGCCAGGTATACAAAATTAAAATCTTTGGCCAATAGTAAAATAGGACTATTATATTTTTATTATAGGCCTCGTTTATAGCTTGATTAATATTCATTAATACAGCTATCTATGGCTCTCAATGGTTTTTGTGAACAACTAGTCAAATTATAAATTACCTGAACCAATAATGGGTGGCATATTTAAACAAAGAATAAATTACTAAATAATGATTTAAATAAAATAAGTTTTATTTATGCTCATTTGAATAAAACTTTAAATGGTCTATAGATTCTAGAAGACTTCCATCGATCGATAATGCAGTTCACAGGGCGCTATAAATCATAGCACAGAGAGTTGACCACGCGATGTCGGTGAAGGAGGTATCTTCTAGACCTCTTGATATTTTACATATGACCCCGGCTGTTAATAGCATTGTTTCTAGTACGTCAGGGCAATCAAGGTCACAAAATAACATTTTGTTTAAAATAACAATGTCACTCATTTTACGCTTGGCTTCAAGAGTAAGCAATTGAGATTCTCAACACAAACACTGGTATAATTTTCTCTGTGGCAGTCGTCTTTTCTTGAGAAACACCACTTTACAAACTTCTGCTGCAAACGCTCAAGTTTATGAATTTTAGTAGAAAAGTGAGGCGATCAGACAACAGTGGCATAGTCAAGAATGAGTAATATAATAATTATATTATATTATATTATAGTCTACGCACTTTGGATAACAGTATTAGAGAAGTCCTTATCACAAGTACTTATCATGAATCCAAAAATTAAATAATGTACACTTTATAGCGTAATCAAAATGAGCGCGTATTAAAATTTGATTTATCGATTGATATGACGGATATTGATTATTGATTATTCATATCTGTGTCAGTGTGATATTACGTTTCCAAAAGTTTCCTTCTAAGATGCATCTTCTTCTTCTTCTTCTTCTTCTTCTTCTTCTTCTTCTTCTTCTTCTTCTTCTTCTTCTTCTTCTTCTTCTTCTTCTTTTCTTCTTCTTCTTCTTCTTCTTCTTCTTCTTCTTCTTCTTCTTCTTCTTCTTCTTTCTTCTTCTTCTTCTTCTTCTTCTTGGTGGGAGTATTTCATTTCATATTCTAACGTTGCATCCCTTCAAAATTTTACTAAGCCTGAATGCGGCAACCTCGCAACGTTGGTGTACAGCTATTCTCCTTCTTTCGTCAGGCGTCGGTTTCCTTCACTCCACACCAGGGTTGGAGATTCTTTAGCTACATTGCGACACCTTCCCGTCATGGGGCAGTTACTTAAATTTACTATGCTAAGTCTATCACAACTAATTAATAACTTATTTTTTTTCTTTTAATGTCGTACTGAAATCAATGCAGGGTTTACCACGAAGATCTTTGGAATGCATTTCTCTCTAAAAAATATGGCAATACTATCATTCAAGGATGTCAATTTTTTCATCTTCCATTAAACCTTATTGGTTTTTTTTTGACTCCTCGCAATGATTTTTTCCAAATCCTCTTTTCCAACTAGTAGAAAATAATTCTCTTGTAAATATTGAATTTCAATACGGACAGATTTCTTAATAAGTTATCCAATACTATTCTTTCGCTTCTGCATAAGCAAACAATCGTTGACGGAAACATTCAAATTCAAATAAAATATTCGAGTGACATTTTAAAAACAGATATTAAAACCTATAGGTCTTTTTTGCGGGACTCCGAAAGTAGTTTTTTCAAAGTCGCTAATGTTACGTAGTCAGTACGTCCTTAGTCAAAGGAAATCATAATTTGAATTTGCATAAAAATGACCAAATTGATCTGTACTTAGTACTGTTTATGTCAGCATTGTACGTTTTATAAACTTGTAAAACAGGTACTATTATGATGTTTATTTAGTTATAAACAATGACAATTTCGAATTTACAAAGATACACTGAGGCCATGTTTTGAGAAGAAGTCTCAAGGTTGGTACACACAGCAACTTTTGTAGTGAACAAGGCTAGTAAAAAGTTAGTAGTTGCTGGATTGTGGATTAATTATACAATGAAAAATCAATAACTTGTTAAGAGAAATTAACACAATCAGAAAAGTAAGATTGTACGTATTATACATGTTTAATCATAGTTACAAATTTAACCGATCTCTGATTTTACAAACGGCCAAATCTTGATCTGATGATTTCTTTGGACATTTTCGGGAGGATGGATACTTTCCTTCCGGGCTTCTATTGGCTTGGAACTTTCCGCTTGATCTTGTACGCGTTCACCAGTAGATGGGCTCGCCCGGATCTGGTTTCGGTATCGGCAGGGAAATCTCCTGTCGACATCCTGGCTCTGGTACTGTCTTTGGAAACCTGTGTTAACTCAACATCAAGAGGAATGTTAGGAAGGGACATGTCTTGGATTCCCGTAGGTATTAGGTGTATCGATTTCTTCTTAATGTTCGACCATTCGATTCCACGAAGTATGACCTTGGTTGAGATGCTCGGCCAACTACTTTTCCATATCTTTTTAAATTACAATCCCTATTTCATCATTATCATTAAGTTGAGGAAGTTCTTTAGCCCGATGTCTATCATCGTAGTTTCTCTTCTGACTTTCTTTATTTTGTGATCTTGTTCTTTAAACAAGCATCAAATCAGGCCACTTTGAGTAAGTTTTGAATCCAACATAGGAAGCGTTGTCCTAAGCTTAGTCCCATTGGGATTTCGGCGGGGACAAAAGCCACTTTCGAGTGCTGTTGACCCGATATACTAGTAGTGCTTTGGGTTAGGATCTCTTGCTTTGCCTTCTTTAAGATATTCTTGACTACCTTCACCCACTTTCGGGCCATCCCGTTACTTTTTGGATAATGAGGACTGCTTGTTGTTTAATTTAAACCCGTACTTTTGACCAAATTTGCCTGAATTCTTGACAGTCGAACTGAGAACTTTTGGCTGCTCGTACCTCTTTTGGTATTCCAAATTTTTGAAAATACTGTTTTCATTTTTCCGATTATGGTTGTATGACATTTGTCTAGCTTGACAACTTCTGGAAAACGACTAAAATAAATCTTCTATAACTAAACTAAGTAGTTAACACCTTCTAGTGTAAATATGTCTGTTGCCACTGTTATCCATGGTCCATCTGGAAAAGTTGATTGCATTAATGGTTCTACTGGTTATTACGATTTTCAATGCTGTTTTACATTTGGAAATGAGTTCTTTCAAGTCTTCATTTACAGTAGGCCACCACACTGCATCGTGGCTCTCTTCTACATTTGGTAACCCCCAAATGACCTTCTTTGTAACATTTTAACATTTCGTGTTGCATTTTATACGGAATAATACTTTGTCACCTTTCATGATTACTCCTTCATTTACTGTTAACTCGTTTCGTACTTTATAAAACTGATAATACGCAGGATTTTTACGAATTTTATGAGGCCACTCATCTTGAATAAACATTTCACTTGTGTTAGAACATGTCTTCTTTCTGACACTTTTTTTATACTCTCCCATCGATGATCACTCTTTGGGAAGTTGCAGTATTACTTGATCGACATAAGATTCTATTGAATCTTGTAGCAAATGTCACTTTCGTTCGCCACAATATTTCTAGTATCTCTGAGAGAGTGTCTGGAACACACAACTCTTTTCCAGGGATTTTGATTTCATAGGAGAATCTCATTAGGCCGCATGCGCATTCTTTGTAGTCTCGGTGAAAGTTCACTCAATGGTTTGTTTCCAAGAAATGGCTATCAAAGGTTTATGATCAGTTATCACTAACACCTTTAATCCAATGATATAGTTTTGAAATCTCTCACATGCATAGGTTACTCCGAGAGCTTCTTTTTCTGTGGTCGCATACTGTTGTTCAACTTGACTTTAGCTGCGTGATGCATACATAACTGGACGCCATGTCATGTCGTTTTGTTGTTGTTCGAGCATCGCTCCTAATCCATATGCTGATGCATCCGAGGAAACTCTTGTCTCTCGATTAGGATTATATATAGCTAAGGTTGGAGCAGAGGATAACATTTCAATAACTTTATTGAAAGCTTTCTCCTGATATGTTCCCCATGACCATTCAACGTTTTTACTCAACAGGTCACGAAGAGGTTTCGTTCCCCTCAGCTGCTTTTGGTAGAAATTTCATAAGAAAATTTACCTTTCCCTAGGAGTCTTCGTAACTCGGTGATATTACTTGGTTTTCTTTATGTTCTTGATAGCTTCAACCTTTCTTTGGTCTGGTTTTTACACCATCTGTACCAATCACATTCCTAGGAATTTTACTGACTTTACATTGAACTAAACATTTGCTTTCGTCAAAGAAATTTTGCATCGCTTAATCTCTTAAGCACTTTATCCAGTCGCTCGTCATGTTCAGCTTGTTTTTTCCCGGTTACAACAATATCATCCATGTGATTAATTACTCCTTCTAGTCCTTCTAGGACTTGGGATATTTTTCTTTGATAGTACTCTGGCCCGGAGCTTATTCCAAATGGCAATCTATTAAAGTAATATCGGCCTGTCGGAGTAATAAAGGTGGTTAGTTTTGGTGGTTAGTTTTGCTGATTCTTTATCAATGTGGTACTTGCCAGTAACCGGAACTTGCATCTAACTTCGATATAAAGTTTGGTCTTGGATTTTTGGCTATAGTTTCTTCAACTGAGGGTAGTTGGTGTCTTTCTCTTTCGAACATGCTTGTTTATTTTCTGTGAAATCAACACACAATCTAAGACTTTTGTCTGGTTTTGGAACTACGACCAACGGTGAGCACCAATCAGTAGGCTCCTCTATTCGAGTTATAACACCTTCTTTTCCATTCTTTCCAGTTTTCCCTTTTTCACTGGTTCTCTGAGCGGTAGAGCTATTCGTCTAGGCACTGTTAACTGCATATGGTGTTGCATTATCTTTAAGCGATATTTTGAACTCAGTATCAATTTTCCCTAGACCACTAAACAATTTAGGATATTTCTGTTCTGGACTAGCCCCATTCGGATTGGATAGGCTTGATTCTTCCTTAGTTTTTATACTATCAACAAAGTTTAAACATGTTCAATGCTGTTATGGCAGGCATTCCTAGTAACGCTTCTTTCACTTCTTTTGAACATAGATGTCCTGCATCACTGTAACTTTTTTCCATTTTAAAGGAACAGTAATTTTTTTCCCAAACACCTTTTTTGGCTGATGGCCTGGACCAAATAGTTTCTTCGAAGTATAAATTAGATTAAAACCTTCGTTCTCACTTTCGCATTTTGGCGTAGGCCTATGCTTTGGAACGTAGTTTCCGGAATAAACGGTAACATCCGCCCCTGTCAATCTTGAAACTAATTTTGTGCTTCTTTATTTAAAAAGTTAACATGCCACGCTTTGTTTTTGTCTTGCTAGTCTATTGCTCCGCAGTAAGCATCATCTTCAGACGTTTTCTCTACGTTGACTTCGTTGACGTTTTTATATCTGCATACTTTTTTCCCCCGTACCCCTTACGTTTACATTTATTACACGCGCTATCTTTAGCTGACATGATTTGTTTTTTATGGCCTGGTTTATAACCACATCTACCACACTGTGAATTAGGCTTTTTTTCCTGTTCACCCGATGGTTTCGAATAAGTCTGAGATTTTCTTGTATTGAGGTTTCGATTTTCGAAAAAGCGTCAACATTCTGACCAACGTCTTCGTTACGCACAATAGCCTGTTGTTAGTGTATCGACTCTTTTGTTTCACTCGGTCAATCACCTTATCAAGAGTTAGACTAGGATCCATTTGTAGTTGCTCACTTAACTTTCCGTCAAGCATACCTACTACTATCCTATCTCTAATAAAATCTTCTATTTGTTCTTAAAAACAGCAATTTTTTTGCAATGCTGTATAAGCATTTATGAAAACGCTTATTGGCTCTCCTTTCCTCTGGCATCGTTTGTAAATCGAGCTCGCTCATATATGATATTCTTACGAGGCTCAAATCTTTCCTTGAACTTTTGGAACACTACATCATATGTGTTCAGTTTATCGGTAGTTAGGCGAAATGATTTCAATATTTTCCCCCGCCATGGATCCCAAAGTATAGATAAATAGGTTACCTGTACCTTCTGTGGTTTTTGATTTTTCTCTGCACAACTCCTTAACCTCTCCCATCTGTCACACCATTGTTCCCACTCTTTTGGATGTGAGAAATCAAATTGGCCTGGAGGTTGGATATAAAAAGAAGATCTTGCGCCTTTGGGCCCATTATAGGTTGTTGACCTGTTACAGGACTTAGGCCCTCACTATTTCCGTCTTGAGACATCATTTTCCGATATGCCAGCCTAGGTTTTTAACCTTACTTTTATCTAGCTACCATGTGGCTTTGATTAATATCTTTTACTTACTTTTTTTCTATGTTTTTGGTTGTGCCTCTTTTTTATCCCCCCACTTCTGAACACCATGTATCGTTTTAATAAAAATTGTAAACACTCAAGGTACTATTTATGATGTTTTATTTAGTTATTAAACAATGACAATTTCGAAATACAAAGATACATCTGAGGCCATGTTTTGAGAGAGAGAGATCTCAAGGTTGGTAGACACAGCAACTTTTGTAGTGATACAAGGCTAGTACAAATGTTAGTAGTTGCTGTTGTTGTAGGATTAATTATACAATGAATAAATCCAATACAGGCATATATTTCGTTCGAATAACGTGTTTTGGTGACTTGGAAGATTTTCCTCGATTGATCATAATAGGATCAACAAGTTTTTCTTCTTTCGATTGCGCAGGTTGAGGATTTAACTTTATAGGGCAAATGTTGGGACCCAAAATTTTTTCTTTCTACCCAAAACATTTGAAATTTTGTGATTTTTTTTAATGAATTTTAGAATTTTTTTTTATTTTCTCCTTGATTTTTAGGAAAAAATTGCTGATTTTGGGATTCCAAATTGGCATCAAATTTGAAAAAAATCCAATTTTGAGTATATTTTCAAAAAATAGTTTTTTTTGCAATTTTTTCATTTTTTTTCCAATTTTTTTTTCTTTTCAAATTGAAACTACTACAGGCAAGCAAAATATCCGGGGACATCCCGGAAATTTGTGTTTTTTTGTGTTTTTATACACAACTCGATTTTTGATCCATTACAAAAATCGTTCTAATCATTAGAATTTAGTAAGGAAAAATTCTACAAATTCAGAACAAAACAAAGCAGCTTTTTGACCGGGTGTAAATTTTGAAAGGTGGTGGTAAATATAGAAACCACTGCCCTATAAAGGGTTAAATTAAGGGAACTTAAAAATGCTTTTACTTCGGGAACTTACTACTGGAAGAAGCAGTAATTGTACCCTGACGTTCATTACTTGTACTTAGAGCAACTTAGGGGAATACAAGTATTCTGTATCTTACAAACATCAAAAACGCTCCCTCAATTTGCCCAGAGTAGCATGTCTTTATCGACAGTATAAATTTTGGCGTTAAGGAATAAATGAATTCATTTGGCATAGGGTAATTAGCAGCGGGAGACAGACACACTGGTGCAGAAATCGAGGACCCGGAAAATTTATTATAAGTAGTATATGTTATTAATTTTATTATTATCTATTTTAATTATTTCTTTTATTATTATTTTTACTGTGCTAGTTATTCTATCCCTGCCTCTCAGGAGACGGTATATTCTTTTTTGTCGAATCTGTGAATAAATCTTAAATGAAATATTTTGTATATAGCATCTACACTATCATTATATTTTAATAAAATTCAAAAATTAAAAAAGCGGGAGATCCGTGGTTCGATTCCCGGTTGGGGCGGACTTTTTTACTTTCTGAATTGTAATAGATAACCCACCAAAATATAAAAATTTGTAAAAAAAAAAACTGCAGCCAAGCTCTCCTTCCAAAGTCTTCGGCTGTGAATGCTGTGAGATATAGAAGTTGAGCCAAGCATTTCATTCTTTCTCCCTAGTTTCGCATTGAAAAGAAGTTAGATCATTTCGCCTGTTGACGAGCGCCAAGCCAACCATTTTCGTGGTAAAAAAAGTAAAAATTTTAAACTCAAAATCATAAAAAAAATACTTGGCCATTGACTTATTAGAGTCCTCGTACCAAAATCAATAACCAAGTAATTTTTTATGATTTTGAGTTTAAAATGTTTACTTTTTTACCACGAAAATGGTTGGCATGGCGCTCGTCAACAGGCGAAATGATCTAACTTCTTTTCAATGCGAAACTAGGGAGAAAGAATGAAATGCTTGGCTCAACTTCTATATCTCACAGCATTCACAGCCGAAGACTTTAGAAGGAGAGCTTGGCTGCCGTCTTTTACATTTTTTTTTGGGGGGGGGATATCACATCTTTTTGTTGTTTGTTTCATATCAAGGCGTGAAATACGTGAAATACGTGTAAAGGTGGATACAGTGCCGTTTAAAACAGATAGTCTAGAAACAAAAGCTTCTATCTTTTGATTTTGTTTACAATCTGTAGTTGGCAATATTCAATGTTTTTATTAAATTTCCTATGGTTAATGTCGTCTTGGGTATTTGTGTGAATGATTTGTTGACCGGAATATAACACATTGAAGCATAATTTTAATCAGCAATTAAAATATTAAAATTGTATTAAATACGATCTAAAGTTTTTCCCAAAGTTAAGGGTGGTAGGGAACAGTGGGGGTGAAATATCTCTTGCCTCCTGGCGGATTATTATGTTTCATATTATTATGTACCATCATGCCAAATTTCATGCTGATAACTCATTCGGTGCATTCATGGTGAATGCTGGAAATCAAGGTAAAAATAACATTAACTATTAGGGATGGGGGTTGAAAAAATGTGGTTTAGGAAATGAGAATATGCCGATTGGGTTAAAACACATTTAAACATAATTTACTAATTTAAATAAAATTCAATTTTGGGTTAGAGCTATGAAATATTCCAATTTTAGGGGATGATTTAGGAGGTGTTGGGGGTAGAATATCGCTTGCCTTTTGGCGAATTATTTTTCATATTAGTATGTACCATCATGCCAAATTTCATGCTGATAACTCATTAGGTGCCTTCATGGTGAATGCTGGAATTCAAGGTAAAAATAATATAAACTATTAGGGATGGGGTTTGAAAAAATGTGGTTCAGGAATTGAGAATAAGCCGATTGGGTTGAAACACATTAAAACATAACTTTAATAATTATTTTGAATAAAACATCAATTTTAGATTAGAGCTATGAATTATTCCAATTTTAGGTGGTGTTAAAGGTGGAATATCGCTTGCCTCTCGGCGGATTATTTTTCATATTATTATGTACCATCATGTCAAATTTCATGATGATAACTCATTAGGTGCCCTAGTGGTGAATGCTGGAAATCAAGGTAAAATTAATATTAACTATTAGGGATGGGGGTTGACAAAATGTGGTTTATATGATGAGAATAGGCCGATTGGGTTAAAACACATTAGATCATAATTTTAATAACTTATTTGATTAAAAATTCAATTTTGGGTTAGAGCTATGAATTATTTTAATTTTAGGGGATGATTTAGGCCGTTGGGGGTAGAATATTGCTTGTTTTTCGGCGGAAGTATGTGAGTCTGAGGTACATCTAAGTGTGGTCCAAGTTTCATAGTTCTAAGATGTACCGTTTTCTCTGTAGTCTTATTCCTCTCTGGCAGAATCCCCCCCACCAACCAACCAACCAACCAGCCAGCCGGAAGATTTTCGTCGATTTTTACGCGCTTTTTTAACACAGAACGGATTATCGGATCGGGCTGATTTTATTTTTTGGTATGTCATGGACCACATATCAGGTCATATACCGAGTTTCAAGATTGTAAATCTTTCGCGACGGCATGTGCAGTTAGCTGAAAATCCCCCAACTCGGGTAGGAGTAAACAGGGTCGAGTTATCATCGCCTACTAGCAGTCGCGTGCGCTTGGCTGAGGGCGAACGACCGTCGCCCTAGTTAACAATTACACCTACGGGAGTGTTTCCCGACTAACCAAATAGAGAAATCTACACTATCGTTCCTGATGCAGAAATACTACTAGAATTAATCATCTTAAAGGGGATACAACCTCTCAAAATTGTTTTTTACCACATTATCTATAGCACAATACTAAAAAAAATGACCGTTTAAAATCTTTTACTTTGTAACTGTAATTTTACACAAATTATTTAATTTGTTTGATCCTGAAAGTTGCTAAAGTTTGGCGTTTTAAGAAATCTCTTAAATCGTCATAAAACCTGCTTATTTTTTGTTTCACATAGATATTAGAGCATCGTAACAATCTAAAATAGGACTTTATAACATTGTGTCTTGAAACTCTGAAAAAATATACACACAAACATGCAAAAACTGCATTCAAAAATCACACATCTTGGAAATCAGCATATTTTGACCAATTACTTGCAGAAATTACAAAAAAAAAAATCAACGGATTTACAGAAAAACTGTCGAGTACATCAATATGGCCAATATGTTTTTTGATCAAAATCACGGGCCATAAAGATCGTCCCCATGTTATTCTTATGGGAGATTTTTGGCGATTGGATGACCTATAGCAAAAAAATTTCCAAGTTTGATAATTTTTTCGGGACATGGTGGACCCAATAACTTTTTCTGTTACTTTCTAAATTCATTACTAGATAGATAGACCGTTTTTTTTTTTAGTTTAGCTGGTGAATATCCCTTCAATATAAAATTATGTGCTATAGATAATAAACATGTGAGTAATTTTCAAATCATTTGGGTATACACCGTAATTTACAACAGTAAAGATTGTGAGGCTGACCGATATAACGGAGGTAGTAGTATGGCAGTTTGCTGTAAATATAAGTGTATGTTATTTATAGCTGTGCCGTGTGTACAAAAGAGTTATTTACAATAGGGCTCGTCCTTCAGATTCCTTGCCTTCAAACTCAACCCACCACCAGGCTACCAGCTGCCTGCATTACTCTGTGCCCCTAAAGAACACAACCCTCCATTCACAAACGTCGTACTAGTTGCCAACCAACAAGGGGTACTACCATCTAGTTTAATCAAATCCTCTATTCCTCGCCCTAATTAGATATTGCTACGCCCGAAAACGGACATAACTATACTTTTAGTGTATATCGTTGCTATTTCAGGAAAGTCGAGAGCCCTTAATTCCTAAAAAAAAATACGAATTTTTAATTTAAAAAATCAATAATGTTCACTGCCCACTCGTTGAAAGTTTATATTTCGACGCGGACTTATATTCAACAGAAGTTATTTGAATTGCATCAGTTTTTCTTATAGCATATATATTCTTGAAGCATCCACCCTTGTAAAAAGAAAAACCGGTTCTAATGCACCATCTCTCAACAATCATATCCATACCCACAATACACGACAAATAAACAAAGTAACTCAGCACAAGACAAATTTTACACAAATCAACTCAATGTACATAAATTATAAGACTTTTAATAAGTTACCTACAGATCTGACCAACATAAAAAATACTGACACATTCCGCACTAAGCTAAAACAATTACTGAATGAAAAAGCATACTACTCGCTCGAAGAATTCTTCGCAGATACATGATCTTAGTCGAAGTCTACAAGCTTAAAAAAGAAAAAAAACTTGTTTCTACTAGGCCTTTTTCTTAATTACAAATATTAATTACAATTTTATTGTATTCTCTAAATGTGTAAAGTTAAAATGAATAGTATAATGTAGTTTAAAATAGTATAGCATAGTTTCACGACTCTTATTTTATAATTACAATCATAAATGTACTTTCCACATACCTTTCAAACCAAGGGTCAAGATCATTACTTGTATGTCCTGTGTATACATTATTGTAAATCATGGAAATAAAGCTTTAAATCAAGTGGATATTAATTACCGGTATGTAAAGCGTACGAGGCTTTTGTTTGGATGCTCAGCGTAAAGACAGTGCAGTACTTTCGTACCTTTCGAAATATCTGCAGGAAAAATTGAAGTTGCCTTTGCCTTTGACAAATGCCACAGCTATTGTTTCCAGTGAGTCCTCAAATTCAATAAAAATGACAATTTTTGGTCGCTATTTACGTATTTTTATGACCAAAATGATTTTTTTGGGCATCAGCTTTCTGAGTATGCACCAAAGAAATAATTATCTTGTTCAATAAAAAAATGGGTACTTATACTTTTAAAATATCACGATTTCTGCTACAATAGTGACGTTCCCGTTCTAAGTTGATTGTTATTTCGAACTTCATCCAGTCGTACACAACGCTGTTTTCATTCAATTTTTTACCATACACTTTTCATCGATATAAAGATTATGAGATAGAGTACCAAAGCCTTTTTTGTGAACCATTTATTTGATTGACGTTAATTATTGAAAAGATTTATAATAAAATGTAATTTGTAGCTCGTGATATAATTCAATTTAAATCATAAATGTGTGGGATATACAAAAATGTTTTCATGTCATTTTCACTTCCGACAGCGTGATTCATCCATATGTCGATTGTGTTTTGTACACATTGCTTATAAATGGATTGTTTATTATTATCAATTTGTGTTCGTAGCAATACGATTATGTGTGGGTATTAAAAAAGGGGTTAAATATCACATTTTACACTTCCCATGGCGTAAGCATTCATTCATCCACAAGTCGATAGTGATTTTACACATTTCAAACATTTTATTTTGATTGGATTATTTATTATCATCAATTTATGATCGTAGCAATAATATTATGTGTCGGTAATTCACAAAACGGTTAAACGTCTTATTTACACTTCCCACAGCATAAGCATTCATTTATCCACAATTCGATTGTGTTTTTTTTTACAATTTATAAATTTTATTTTGATTGGTTTATTTATTATCATCAATTTATGTTCGTAGCGAAACTATTGTGGGTACTTTTTACGTACATAAACACACCACATTTCATTCTATTTTTCGATTTGCGATTATAAGTATCGAATGTCATTGAATCGAAGTAAATATCACGCTATGTCCGCCCCTTAAATACAGTGCACTGCTTTTCTTTCGAGTAAGTATGGTTGCCTACATCGCAGGCGTTCTCTATTTCGAAGATAAAGGGCAACGTTTTTACGTATGATAGTAGAAGCTATTTAGCATTTTATAAACAGAAACGGGAAAGTGAGCGAATAGTCTAGTGCGCGAATAGTCTGGTGCGCGAAACGACAGTGCGCTACTGTTCTAGTGCGCGAAAGATCTAGTGAGCGAAAGCCGTTCCCGGGAATAGTCCAGTGCGCGAAAGTTTCAATGAGCGAATGCTTCAGTGCGCGAATAATCTAATGCGCGAATTGCTAAGTGAGCGATTGGTTTGTGCTTTAGCGAATGATTTAGTGCGCGAATGTTCCAGTGAGCGAATGCTTCAGAGCGACAAAGTCTAGTGCGCGAATAATCCAATGAGCGAATAGTCTAATGCGCGAATGGATAGTGAGCGAATATTTAAGTGCGCGAATGTTATAGTGCGCTTTTCGCTCACTAGAACGTTCGCGCACTTAAATGTTCGCTTACAACATCGAATCGTCGTATCTAAATGCTGCATACCAACAGTGGGCTCTATAGAAAGTTGTTTGTTCTCTTGACACTGACGCCTTTATCCTCTTGTTCAAAAACGCTCAGCGAGTAAACCAACAAGCACTTGTGTGTGTACCGGCTTTGGAGACGAAGAGTTTTTAATTTACGTCAAGAAAGCAATTTCCAAATGGATGAGCAAATTTATGTATTTTTCTTGCGCCAATTCATGCTTTTCTTGCTTTTGACACCATAATTTATTTTGCTCGACGAGGAAAGCTTTAACCTTTTCAACTATTAGTTAAACACTCTGAAGTTGAAGACACTTGAGGTTGCTTGACAACTTGGATGTTGGGGAAACCAAGTGCGACTAATTAAAAAGGATAACTTGCCTTGCACAAGTATTGGGAGACCAGTAGTGTTGATGTCCATGAGACTTGCTGCCATGGTTTGCAAAAACGACTTTAAAAGTTTTCATCCAGTTGAGTTGTCAGAGTTGTGTGTGTGTACCGTTTAAAACGAGTTGCATTCCTTGTTGATGCCTAATCATTGATTCCAGTAGAATTTATCCTGTATATCATGGGTAAACAGCATAATGCAGTATCAGTACGTGGCACGTTAAACACCTTGCTACGTGTGTACAAGCTATTTGCATTCTGGATGGAACAGAACTTGTGATGATTGATTGGTTGAATATTGCTTAACGTCTCATATTTATGCAACTTGGCTAATCGAGACAAAAGGAGGGACGTAAGGGATGACGCGGGGGACAAGGGGTGGACAGGCCTGTGCTGGTCAGAACCAGCCACAAGCGTATGGGGAGGGCAGGGGTTCCCCCACGTCGCGGTCGTCACTGTCTGTGTCATCATCCGTCCGTGTTGTCATTGTCGTCGCCGTCGGGGAGGTAGTCAAAGGGAAGGGGAAAGTTCCCCGATGAGATGAATATCTCGACTGTAAGGATTGTGATTTTTTTTTTAAACTTCAAAACGGTGTATTGGACAGCTGCTGTGTTGTACATTGACGCCTGTCAAAAGGAGAATGCATCAAGTTGAGTTGGTATTGAGTTCGGAATGAAGAGAGACATTCAAGAACATGGATGGAACGGCGATTTCTTTTGAGAATAATGTTGTTTTAAGTTTGCTCTCTTTGTTTTCGCATCTAACAACAGTTGGGATTTCTGGCGTCTATGCAGAAAACATGTCAGATGTTTGTGTTTTTCTTTACTCGATTCTAGTAAGTGGTATTCTTGTTACCTACTTGTATACGGAACTGACGACAACTTGGTCAACGGAATCGAAATCAAGAGTGAAATTGCAAGAATTGATTGGAAATACCGTACAATGTGGACACGTAAATAAATTAGTGACCGATATGAAAGTACGTTTTGAATTTTTTTTTATTTTCCAGTGGCTTTACAGTTGAGATTTGAAAATGAGGTGTAAACATGGCTAGTTGTGTGAAGCTCCTTAAGCGATAAGGGATTATTTAGTCAATTTTAGAATTTATCAAGTATTAAAAGAAATACTCGTTCCAAATTATGGCCGGGGATAGCCCTTGAGGATAGCCCACGGTGGTTAATTAAAACGGGGCGGTATTTTAAGCCCCTGTCTCCTAAGCCCCTGGACCTTTTTTTGGCTTCTAAGCCCCTGTGACAGACGGTTGTGCTACACGTTGCGAAGCGGGGCTAAGAAGACAAACCGGTCCGGGCTTTAGAAGACTAAAAGTCTTCTTAGGCCCTGTCTCCTAACGCCCGTACGAAAACCTTGTTCGTTCCCATGAGCCATTACAGATAAGAAATGATAACGAATTTTTAAGTGTTTATTATCATCGATTTTTGGATGAGCGAAGCGAAGACTTCAATTTCACTGACCCCCCAAAAAATTTAGCTCGGGTGTTTTTTTTTTTTTTTTTTTTTTTTCTGTCTGTTTGTTCTCTCTCTACCGGGGAAACGGCATATGCGATCTTGATGAAAATTTGAGGGGACCTTCGAAATCTCTGAACTTAGACTTGCAACGAATTTTGGGTACAATCGAAGAAATATTTCTCATGAATATCGTACTTTTACGATTTTTGTCGGTTTTTAGGGCGATATTTTCGTGACATTTGGGCAGATTCTGACCAAACGGGTGGGGATACAACGTTCATATTTCACATGCACATGGGCCTTCAAATTCCAACTCGACACCTTCTCCCGGTTTGGCCCGTGAATAGGGGAGTTTCACTCCCTGAAACTAATAGCGAGTTCTGCGTCGTCGTCGGGGAACCCCTTCCCTTTGACTACCTCCCCGACGGCGACGACAAAGACAACACGGACGGATGATGACACAGACGGAGACGACCACGACGTGGGGGAACCCCTGCCCTCCCCATATGCTTTTGGCTGGTTCTGACCAGCACAGGCCTGTCCACCCTATGTCCCCAAGCGTCATCCCTTACGTCCCTCCCTTCGTCTCGATTAGCCAAGTTGCATAAATATGAGACGTAAAGCAATATCCAATCAATCAATTAATCACATGCACATTAAGGTCATGGTGATGTATTGACATTTGAAAGAAAAAGTTGAAAAAGTTAGCCAGAATTATAGAAATAATGGTTTTAATTTGAGTTTTTTGGGGTGTTAAATATTTAAACCTTTATTTCTATAGATTCTGGATAACTTTTTCAACTTTTTCTTTCAAACGTCAATACATCACTATTACATTAATGTGCACATGTGAAATATAAACGTTGTAGCCCACACGTTTGTTGGTCAGAATCCGGCCAAATAGCACGAAAATATACATTTTAGATCTTTCTCACAGCCTTGTATGAAAACTTCACATGAGATTTTATACCTCACCCACAGCCTTGTTATAAACAATCAAAGATCCAACAGACCTAATGATTGCTTTGTATGGGCCGTGTTAATATGTTTTTATTATTTTTAATTAATATTAACATTTTATAATTAAAAAGCTCATCCATCAACGCGACTAAGAAAAGCGTTTGCGAAGCTTCCTAGTTTTAAAACTTAGAACCCACAGGACCGGAAGCATAAATGTTATAAGACTATGTAATTTGATCTCACGTGCATTCGTCGTTTACAGCGTAAAATAGCCTAAGAAGGACAAAACGTGCACTAGTTTTTTTGTGTAAATGGAAACTTGTGAAAACAGGGTAAATTAACAAAAATTACCTAAAAGTTCGCATTATTTATTTTTTGAATACGAATTTTTGGAAGAAGTACAAAACGAGTGTTCATGAGACGTCTCTCCTTGGTTGTAAAAAATATATATGCGAATATGTAAATTTTGTCTTATGTTAAGCCACAGTGGAAGAACGTTTACACTGAATTGCATCGAAATAATAATGCGGTCTAGTAATAATACTAGTGGTCCTGTAAGAACAGCAAGATTAAGCATAGTGAATTAGTATTTCGGGGTTCCTAAGTTGTATTAATTTATTAGTAGAAACGAAATTGTATTTTTTCTGATCATTTACACTTCTGTCGTTTTCGCTTGAGGCAATCGAATATGATTATACACACAGTTGATCGAAACGACGAGCGTGAAATTAAAATATAAGACACAGAGAAGTGATCCGCGATACATATTATTTCGTGTATATTTCGGGGTTTGAAAGTTTACAATTTGAGTAGACTATTAAGAATATTATAAGGCGTAGAAAAAGAATACAAAATAGTGGAGTAAAGGGCCTATGCCTAAAATAGCAAATTAGTGCAAAAAGTGAAACTAACGTGGAAATTGGCACTATTACTATTTCGGGTACGAGAAGTTCAAAATTCGATGGCTCCAAGGTGAGCTTCTCTGACTTTATTATTAATAAAAATTAAAAATTAATTAATTTAAAATCACCCAGACTACCTAATATCAAATTGAGCATGAAGCTTATTTTATGAGGAATAATAAATGTCAAAATATATTTTTAAATATAAATACGATTGTAATATTTTAGATAGGTCTATACTTTAAAACTGTGTCGTATGCTTTCGTAGGTCTACTTTCAATTTCACCTTTACTTTCAATATAAACATAGCCTATCATCATATATGGTCTTACAGTTGACGCGCCCTTATACCAACAAAGCGTATTATTTATATCAATATAGTTATCAAACTTAAATGCAAATGTTCCCGGGTACTAAACATATGACTCGCTCACTCGTCTAACAACGACTTTGGCGTTTTTCTAGTCTAGTTTTGGCTAAGACGCCCTTATACCCGAAATGTGTTGGACTGGGATACCTAGGTCCAATCCCCTGGTCGGGAAAGATTTTGTTATTTCTGGATTGTATTTTAAAAATTATTAAACATGTTTTGAAATGCATATAACGCAGTGTATAGTCCATCATCTGTGACAATACTATGGAAAACATAGCCAGTAAAAAAAAAACGTGTTAAGATTGCAAGGTTTGCTCAATATCCGAGCGGAATGTGGGGGTACCTTGATCTTTGCAAGATTCGATACTCCTTGGACACTGCATTTTCACGGCCGGGCAAATAACAAACCAAAAATATTTTTTCAAAAACAACAATTGTTTTGAAAATAGGTCCTACACATTAGCAGCCTATTTTTTAATTTGTTACTTATTGTAGGTTTAAATCGCAACGAACCTAGCTGATTTTGTTAACAGTTCTCAGTAAACTTGCACCGGATGCCTGTCTAAAATTTCAGCTCAATCTGTTCAGCGATTAGGCTGATTTTCGACGTACACACACGCACGCACACAGACTCACAGAATGAGCGCCGGGTTTGAGTTGAATGGAGACACTCAGTCGCTTCACTCCCTCGTTTAATTATAGATGGTTGTAGAACATATTGATTCATGTTGATTTAATTAAGGATACCTCTACTACATTTTAGTTAAATTATAACTCTTTTGACTAATGTGTGAGAATGTATACCTAAAGCTTGTTGCCAGTGGCAGTACTTGCTTTGATTTAATTTGTTGATTTTGCTTGATTTTTCTGTGATAATTTTAAATTTCTCTTTAAAATTAAACTGGAAACGTTGGTTGAAATAATAAAAATGCACTGATAAACCCAAAAAATAATTATGCCATTAGATTATTATTTAAGGCTGTTGCATCGTCCTCTAAACTATATTTAAAAATCAAAGGAAGATGACTGCAATCTTATCTAGATGAGTGAGGGTCTAAAACATAAAGGAAAAATATATTTGTAATATTTTGGGCAGGATGTTACGTCTGTCAGTCATTATATGCAAATTTTTGGACAAAAGTTGGAACACTGAGCTAGGTGTTATACTTAATTTAGAGCGACGATTTTTTTATATTGTTTCTAAAAATCATTGCCTTCCACCTCCTTATAAGGAAAAACAATTTTGTGAAATATCGTTCAATGTTCTATTTTTTTCGTCCGCAGGTACAAAACTTTTATTTGTACCCTGACAACAAAATCGTATATCGAACGATATTTCAAAAATTGTTTTTCCTTATAAGGAGGTGGAAGGCAATGATGTGAAGTAACAATATTTAAAAAAATCGTCTCTCAAAATTAACACCTAGCCCAGTGTTCCCACTTTTGTCCCAAAATTCGCATATTATGGTTACAGGTACGTAGTGTCCCGCCCCAAAAAATACAAAATATATGTTTTTGTTATCTTCAAGACCCTCACTCATTTAGATAAGATTGCCGTCATCTTCCTTTAATTTTAAAATATAGTTTAGAGGACGATACAATAGCCTTAACTAGCTTAAAGAAAATATCACACTGAATTACATAAAGAGAGCATTTTATTCCCTGTGTTACCGAAAACTAGGTTTCCATTTTAAAAGATGCGTATTTAACAAAAATCAATTAACTTTATTTAAAATACCTATGCTATGAAAATAAAAAAAATAGTTTTCCGAAGCGTTTGGAATTTAATTTATTTTTTATGTAATTCATTGATATATTATTTTTGTCATAGTCATATTTTATGTATGAATATGAGGCTTCACAAAATTAGATAGAATGAAATAAAAAGGCACCTATCGTAGCACTTTTCAATATTATTTTCTCGATTCTAGAAAATTAATAAAAAAAAGTGTTTTGAATCCGTCAAAAAGGCCATATACACCAAAATGTGCTAGCATTTTCTGCCTGATTCGCGATAAATCTTGAAAAATCTGCTATGGTAGGATGCCCATTTAGGCCTATCCATTATTAATTAATATATGTATTAAAAACTATTAATTATCCGTTATTAAGGTTTCAACAGTGGCGTAGCGGTAATCAAAGCCGCCCCCGCAAGACTTGGTGGCCCCCCGTCTGGGGGGGGGGTCACTGGTCAAGCTGAGTTCAGGGGCCAAAATATGAGTTTATTGATACTCGTGTATAGAGAAAAAAACTATATTATTACTAAAATTTATTTCCAAAAGTCTATGTCTGACACTTGCGTTTTCAGTTTGCATCAATTAACGAATCTATGTTCAACTCGATGTTCAATAAACGACTCCGATATGCAGACGTAATGATCGCCCTCTCTAAAATTAGCATCACATCAAAAAACGAAGAAGAAAAAAGAAGCAAAACCAATTAAAAAGAAAATGGCACGTTTCTAATCTGTTATGATGGTTGTCACACAAAGTTGTTACAGTCGAAAAGTATAAAGTATGGACTTGATGTACACTTGTAGCAGGGCCAAAAGAAGAATCGTTCATTCTTCGTTCGTTCGTGAACTCTTAGAAGACCAACGACTGTCAGATACCCCCTAGATGTATAAGTTTTAACCAAAACGGGCAATTTGGGGTCATTTTTACTTCTTTTTTTGGAAAAGTCAAAAAAATTATTCCCGGAACAAACAAATAAAATGAAAGTGTGGATGAAATTATATTTTCAATTCCTTACACGAATCAAAAGTATGAAATAGATTTCGTTCAACGATTAATTGGCCTTGAAAAAATAAAAACTCTTGAAAAATTCAGAGATGCACTCCTGTAACCCACACCCACCACTGGCCAACAAGTGGATGTCTACTCCAAAATAATCAACCTATTTGATGACCGTAGCGAGCAAAGCGAAGATTCCATTCTACTACACTGTAGAAAAAAAATCCGGAATGTTTTTCTTTTTTAATTTTTTTCTGTTTGTATTTTTGTGTGTTCGTTAACACGATTCCGGCTAAATTGATACTCCAATTGCGATACAATTTTCTGAAGGCCTTTGAAATCTCTGAACTTAGAACTGCCACGTTTTTGAGCGAAATCAAAAATTATTTCTCATGAAAATCGCAATTTTACGATTTTTTTCGTTTTTTAATAAAATTCTTCGACTTATAACACATACATGCTTTATCCGATTGTAATGGTTTTTTCACAGAACCTTTATTTTATAAATTAATATATTCGTGTGAAATTTGAGCACAATCAAAAAATTATTTCTCATGATAATTGCAATATTACGATTTTTTTGATTTTTTTAAATTTCGATTAATTAAAAAATTAAAAACTAAAGTTTATTTTTTATTTAATTTAAATTAATTTTTAAAAAAATCTTCAACTTAGAAATGATTTTTTCACAGAACAACAGAAAATCCGCTTAACACATGCCAGCTCAATGCACCAATTACACTCATCCAACAACGCGGCGGGACTAAAGCGTTTTCCTAGTTAAACGCACTTCATAAAAAAATAATTTATAATGTATAATAATTGGATGAGCATAGCGAGCGAAGCGAAGATTCCATTTCACTACACTGGAGAAAAAAATCCGGAATGTTTTTTTTCTTTTTTTTCTGTTTGTATTTTTGTGTGTTTGTTATACGATTCCGGCTAAACCAATATTCCAATTGCGATGAAATTTTCTGGAGGCCTTCGAAATTTCTGAACTTAGAATTCCCACGTTTTTGAGCGAAATCAAAAATTATTTCTCATGAAAATCGAAATTTTACGGGTTTTTTCTTTTTTTAAACAATTCTTTGACTTATAACACCTACAAGCTTTATTCTATTGTAATGCTTTTTTCTGAGAAACTTTATTTTATGAATTTATATTTTCTTGTTAAATTTGAGCGCAATCGAATAATTATTTCGTATGGAAATCGCAATTAAACGATTTTTTTTTATTTATTTTAAATCACGATTAATGAAACAAATTTAAAATTTAAGTTAATTTTTTATTTAATTTAATTTAATTTAAAAAAATCTTCAACTTAGTAATAATTTTATCACAGAACAGCAGAAAATATAACACATGGCAGCTCAATACACCAATTACGCTCATCCAACAACGCACCTGAAAAAGCGTTTGCGAAGCTTCCTAGAAATAATAATAATTTATTATTATATTTCTCGATTTGGTTAGTCGGAAAACACTCTTGTAGGTGTAATTGATGAGAGTAGCGAGCGCAGCGAGCGAAGCGAAGATTCCATTTTACTACACTGGGAAAAAAAATCCGGAATGTTTTTCTTTTTTTCTTTTTTTTTCTGTATGTATTTTTGTGTGTTTGTTAACACGATTCCGGCTAAACCGCTACTCCAATTGCGATGAAATTTTCTGGAGGCCTTCGAAATCTCTGAACTTAAAACTGCCACGTTTTTGAGCGCAATCGAAAAATTATTTCTCATGAAAATCGCAATTTTACGATTTTTTTCGTTTTTTTAAATAATTCTTCGCTCTTAAACACCTACATGCATAATCCGATCGTAATGAAATTTGTATGGGACCTTTCTTATATGGAACTCTAAACATGTGTCAAATTTAAGCACAATCCAAGATTATTTCTCATAAAAATTGCAATTTTTCGATGTTTTTTATTAATTTTAGACGTTCTTCACTTTCTTTTCTACCACCTACAACCTTCATTTTATTAATCAATAGATTCATGCCGAAATTGAGGTTAATCGAAGAATTATTTCTGACAAAAAATTACAATTTTTAGTTTTTTTAAATTCGTTTAATTAACATAAGACAAGGCGGCTCAATGCACCAATTACGCTCATCCAACAACGACTTTCGGCGTTTTCCTAGTTTTTATTATTGGATGAGCGTAGCGAGCGAAGCGAAGATTTCATTTCACTACACTGGAGAAACAAATCCGTTTTTTCCCCCTTTTTTTTGTATTTTTGTGTGTTTGTTAACACGATTCCGGCTAAACCAATACTCTAATTGCAATGAAATTTTCTGGAGGCCTTCGAAAACTCTGAACTTAGAACTGCCACGTTTTTGAGCCAATCTTTCAATCAAAAATTATTTTCATGAAAATCTTTATTTTACGATTTTTTTAAACAATCTTTGAATTATATAACACCTACATGCTTTATCCGATTGTAATGATTTTTTCATCGAAACTTAATTTTATGAATAAATATATTCGTGTGAAATTTGAGCGCAATTCAAAAATAACTTTTCATGGAAATCGCAATTTTACGTTTTTTATTTTTTTATTTTACATTTCTTCGAATTATAACGTCTACATGCTTTATCAAATTGTAACGATTTTTATACAGAACCTTAATTTTATGAATTAATATATTTGTGTGAAATTTGAGCGTAATCGAAATAGAATTTTTTATGAAAATCGTAATTATACGCTTTTTTTCGTTTAAAAAAATTACGCTCATCTAACAACGCGCCTGAAAAAGCGTTTGCGAAGCTTCCTAGTTTACTACAATTAAGAAATTAAAAAAGTTCGCCCCAACCGGGATTCAAACCACAGGTCTCCCACATTCCAGGTGAGCGTCTTAACCATGCCCTTTAGATGTATAATGCAACTACAATTCATAGATTAAAATTTACCCGTTCTGATGCCTGATGGTCTAGTAGTTACGACGTTCACCTGGAGCGTGGGAGACCCGGGGTTCGAATCCCGTTTGGGCGGACTTTTTTAATTTCTGAATTGTAGTTAATAGTATTATTACATCTTAGACGACATTGAGTGCCAGCAATAATTGAAAACGACACAATATTTTATGTTTAAGATGAGCAGGTTCCCATATCGGCATAATTATGCAGTTATATTATATTAAGTATGCAAAGTAAAGGATATTATACATTTATGTGTATTTGGGGTCTACCTACGCAGCTACACAGTTACTGTTAAGTAATGAAAACTATGGTGTTAGTTCTCCCAAAACCAATTCTTTATCAACATTCAACTATGAATAAATTGTCACAATAAAATCAATGCATATTAAAACAGTGCTTTTGCAATGACTACATGATTTAATTGCAACATTTTCGAGTCGAATGAGACGTTAAGCAATATCCAATCAATCGAATATTGCTAACTTTCGCTTTGAAGTCATGATTTATTCTTATCCCCCCACCCCCACACCCACCACCAACATTTGGGAATTTATGGTTCACCTCGAGCAAAGTACAGCCCGCTTTGCAAACTGGTGCGACCGAACAAAAACATCGTGCGGGCGTTAGGAGACAGGGCCTAAGAAGACTTTTAGTCTTCTAAAGCCCGGACCGGTTTGTCTTCTTAGCCCCGCTTCGCAACGTGTAGCACATCCGTCGGTCACAGGGGCTTAGAAGCCAAAAAAAGGTCCAGGGGCTTAGGAGACAGGGGCTTAGAAGCCGACACCATTAAAACATCCGGCACTGCTAATGCTATATGCAGGCTATGGTATGGGTATATGTGCATTAGCCTATGCTTCAGGCAAGTTTTTGTGTAATCGCATTGTACATTTTATAATCAAGCGACTCATTTACAAAGCGCACGCCGTGCTATTTACTAGGTACATACACACCAATCTACAAATGTATGTTACAATTTCCAATTACATCACTCTGTAGTGTCTGAATTGCCTTTTGTTACTAGGCACACTGGTTAAAGACGCGTTAAACCGATGGTTTCCATTTACATTGTAACATGCCACGTGTAGATGAAACCACTGCGACAAGGAAAAGTAGTTCAAGGCCACGGCAGGAGCACCAGTGGTCAACCCTAAAAGGCAAGGTGAACAGATACGTTGGTAATGTGGCGTGTGTGAACCGCCGACGTGAGCGTCTAATAATTTTATTTGCAAATTTTGAAAGGTATTAGTCAATGGTGTCAAACATATTCCAAAGTTACGGGCCCCAAACTCTATACGAATCTCTTTCATTAACTAGGCCGATTAAACAACATGCTAACTAGGAAGCATGGATCCAAGCGTAAATACTAAGTGGCTAGAGGAAATGAGCAATTGACTCGGCCCAAAGGTAACAATATTATTTCCCAACCAAAAATAAAACAATACACATTGATGCAACAACTTGGTGACCAATGTAATTCTAGACATTGAGCAGCTTAGTTAATCTCAATGGAGTTTATTTGCATCACAGTTCCTACCGTACCTTTGTAAGACTAGATCTTCACAACAAATCTTTATTTTGCATTTCACCAACTGTAACAACCCAAACTTTTGCTTTACAATTAATCAACACACACCACTTCTGCACACGTGCCCACCCTAATGGCCTGATTAACCTTTTGAAACCAATACCGTTTGTCTGGTAAAGAATTAAAATAAAACATAATCTTCATTTATGCACTAGGGCCAATCACTTGCGCGCTATAGCACGTGTCCCGTGACGATGTGGTTCCCTCCCTCAATTCTATTTCTTTTCCCGAATACTAAACTTTTGCCGTTTAATGATTGTTTTATCTAGGAAATTATTTAACTTGGTCTTTGATTGGCAACCAATAATTCTATTACTTTGTTTTGTACTTTGATGGGTCAACAGTGATGCATTCGCGATATTGCCTTAATGTTACCCAAGTTTGAGGAACACTTTGCCACTTTCATCCGGACTAAAGTGACTGCCAATGACGTTTTGTTGTAATATAATTTCGCACAATGCCTTATATGTTCATTATGCTTATTACATTCCTCACTTCGAAATGCGATGAAAGGCTTGCGACATTCAACCTGAATACTGTGCCGGAACTTGGTCATTGTTTCTAAAGTCACTTTGCAAATTAGAACGTACCAAGGAGCATTGCCGCGTTCAACGACGACAATTTTATTCAACCACACAATTCATTCACAATTACTCACACAAAGCAGCAGAACCTCGTAGATTTTCCATTGTTTGTGGAGCCACCGTGACACCGTTAAACCATACCAAACCCTCTCCATGTCTAATGTTGCCGAACCAAACAAACTTGTAAACTTTGAAACTCTGTAGTAAAACATTACCAATTACAGAAAATAGTTTCCCCCAAAAACTCTTTAGCTAAACATTGTCAATTACTAGACGTTACCTGTAAATAGATATTTTCCCAACAATATCGCTACTTATGGGCACTTGTTGCAGAAATAAAAGTCATAGATTCACGTAAATGTTCTGTCCCATTGGATTGCACATTCTTACGTAGGATTGATCTTATGAAAAAGTTTATAATACATATTCATTGATTTAGTGCGTCTATACATTATTCTTATACTCCAACCCTCAAAAGGGTTAAGTGGGGTTCGAGAAAATATTCACGTTGCTCTTTTATCGGAGCCGGTCCCGACTGCCAACGACCTTTTTATTCCCCTAACACCAACATTCATACCTGTCGATGACGAACATGCTACATGGGGTGAACGAGGGGGCGTTGTTGGCGTTAGGGGAATTTCTGCATTCCCCTAACGCCAACAGCGTGTTGAGATTAAAACCAGGGGGCGTTGTTGGTCTTAGGGGAATTTCTATTTTCCCCTTACGCCAACAGCGTGTGTATTTAAATCCAAGGCGTAGTTGGGGTTGGGGGAATTTTCTTATCAAGGTGCCCGTTAGGGCGCCGCAGCCAAGCCGCGGTGCGCTACACACTCAAGCACCTTATACACCAAGCAGAGTTGGGGTGATTTCGAGGTGTTACCCAGCCGTCATGTAACGTGATGTGAACTTGAAAACTATCACAATCGAGGGGATTTAGGTACCTGACAACACATGCCAAATTTTATTGGGGTACGATTATTCCTTCTTGGTGAAAAAATGGCTTGAAACATGCTCAAAATCACTTTAAGGATGTTAGCTACTGCTACTGCTACTACTGCTACTACTGCTACTGCTAACATCTAATACGTCGGCCCGCGATTCTGACCAGACGGGTGGGACTACAATGTTCATATTTTACATGGACATTAAGGTTATAGAAATATAGTCTCTTTTGAAAAAAAAAGTTGAAAAAGTTTGTTGGAAGGCTTCCAAATAAAGGTTTTAAAATAAGCCTTAAACACTTGGCATACAATCAACAAGTAACCATAGTTACTTGACACTTGTTGACGGTATAAGCAGAGTTAGGCGGGAAATTGCGATACGTAAACAAATAGCGGACATTTAAAATTTTTCTTCTTTGTGTGGAACGAGAAAAGGTGTCATTATACTCTCATAAAACAAATCAGAAACCGTCCCTGGCCTAGGCCCAGATGTGGAAAATTATTTATAATACAAAGTGTAGGTCTAAAGTTCCATTTGGCTATAGGACTAGTAAAATTCATACTTACATTACATGTTTGACAAGCCTAGCCAACCCTATGCCAGCACAACATTGTTCTGATATGAACTTGCTCATCTGTTTGTTTACATAATTGCAACAATCAAATCATTTCATACAACTTGTCTTTCGATTGGCCCGCGTTTATGAAGGCACTGCCATCTAGAATAAATATAGAACTTTTTCGAGCTCTTTGCTATACGCAAATCTTTTTAAAGTGTTTGGATTTCGTGATACTCTTTCAACCGCCTACTATAGGGGTTTAATATCAATGCTTTCAACTCACAACCCATGACGTTTTCCACGATACCGTTCAAGAATACCAATTCCTTCGAAAACGAAAACGACTTCGTTTTCAAATTGCGTTTTCAACTCATCTCCCACGAACTCAAGAATTGGGGTCCAGTCCTTATACCGTCGTTATACCATGGTTATACCACCTATACCCAGGATGTACATGAATCCGGGTCTAGATATTTTACATCCTATATTGTTACTGCTAATACCATAGAATTTAAATCAACTTTGATAAAAATATTATATTTTAGCAAATAATTTTGTAATGGAACTTGAAAAAGTAATGAGATCACACACATGACAAAAACTTGTAGAAATACAGCCAAACCTTACACACTCAAAAGGAATGAGATCTAAAAAAAGGGCCAAGCTCAACTACCCTTCCACATAAACGTACAGTGTCCCATAACAGCATCCTCGAAAAGCTTGGCAAAATAGAATTTGCATGTTATTACGTTTAAATTAATTAGAAAAAAAGAACTTGGATAAACTATTACGTTAAATTAATAATCGCAAATTCTATTTTGCCAAGCTTTTCGAGGATGCTGTTATGGGACACTGTACGTTTATGTGGAAGGGTAGATGAGCTTGGCCCTTTTTTTAGATCTCATTCCTTTTGAGTGTGTAAGGTTTGGCTGTATTTCTACAAGTTTTTGTTATGTGTTTACCCTTACGCCAACGGCCCCCCTACAAACGTATGTTTATGTATTGTTATCTATCTCATGTTCAGTGTTGATAATGTTCAGAGCATCGACAGACGACAGACATTCTGAAAAAGCTACATACGTGTTTGAGATTTGTTTTATTATTTTAGTACTTTCATAAAAATAATACCAGTTTATTTATGTTTATAAATTTTAAATTATACATCCAAACTATAACGTTGTCATTCAATTCGGTGTCTACTTGTAAGTTTTCTACTTTTAAAAAGTATAATAGTAAAGTGCTCTTTACAAAAACATAGTCATGGCACTTGTACTGAAAAAGTCAATTTATCTCTTCCCCTTCCCCTTTTTTTCAATTATAGCTAGTCAAATTAAAAGCTATCCAAATTAACTCCTATGCGTGGCCTTTTCAGTTTTTGCAATATAACTAATTGTTTAAGATGATTTGGAAGATTCAAATTTAAATGTTTTCATTTCTCGTGGTGAACATCACCAGGGACATCAGACAGACGTCCCTGTCCAAGTGTTGAACTTTTTTTTATATAGATAAGTGTGAATGTTCGAGACTATTGGATGAGCTCGAGAAAACCAGGTTTTTACTCAGAACGCCGAGGTTTAGTCTGGATCACTTGGAAACTTAACTTTTGACCTAGCGGGTCATTTTCCAAAAATTTCTCGCCAAACTGGTAATTTTTTAGTAATTTTGCAAACTTGCGTATAGGGGAAACATTCTGATAGCGAAATATGCTTATCCCTTGTTAACATCGTCCCCAATTACTTTTGTTTTTTTGTGAAAATTGGTGGTCGAAAAGTGGGCCAGACTGATTGTAAAAATAGTTGGATTTGCCGATTAAGCAAATTTAAATGGTCAATTAACACATTGTAAAAAAGGTTAGACCAAACTAATCATACCGTATTCTTAATCACTTCCATGCGTGCTATCGACTGAAGAAAAGATTGATCAAAGTATCATTCAGGATTGCCAGTGGCAGGATTCGAACTCGCGACCTCCCGAATCAGAATCTCGTGTTTTACGATTGATGAGCTATATCTGTCGGTTGATTTGCAAGAGATTTACTAATAAAACTGCAAATGTATTATTCTAGAACAAATTACACCAATTATGCAATTTAAAGCCCTGTGTTTATGTATCTTTTTAGGGCGCGAAAGCTGCCCTTATTTTTATAATTTTTACCATGATGTTGATGATGTTAGATACAAAAATTCTAATGTTATACGGAATTCGAACTAACGAACATTGGGTACCAGACCAGCGGCTTGAATTAGAGTAAAAAGTTTATAAATAAAGGTACTGGCAAACAAGACTAGGGGCAACCAACAATTTTTAACTCTTACTAATCCCAGAGATAATGTTTCAACATCATTATACCCCCAGGGGCCCAGCCAATCACAAGTCAGTAATACTAAACACTGTTCGTTGTGGCAATCGATAGAGGTGGATAATGGATATCGAGTACATTGTATTAGAAATGGCTACTATATCTGGCAATGCCATTAACGCGGATTTACTGTTTAAAACCTTACTATAGTCACCAAAACATATTTTCCATAATAAATATAAAATAATAGTTCTTTTGAGTCTTTTGAAAAGACCAAACCCATGCATTGTGTATTTAATTATTATTATTTTAGAATAACGTACATTATTTCTATTATTGCGACTTTTAGCATCTGCAGTAAGCTATTTTTGACAATATTTGTACCTTGAATGTTTTTAATTATTCCATTTGTTGCTATGCCGGTACGGGGTAAGTATTTTAAACAATTCACAATAAATAATCGTAGACAATTACTTATTCAGCATTCCGGTTTTTTCGGGTAAACGGTAAATAACATAGTTTCCATATTTTCAGGCGAACGTTTAGAACGAATCAATCTAGGAGATCCATTTTGCGTATTTCTGTATAATTTAACGATGTTGAAATGAATTTACTGTGAAGTTCGGGAATTTATTGCAAATGTACTGATTTCTTAACTCAAATGTTCATGCTGTATATCAACGATGAAATCATTATGACCTCCCTGGTAAATTGTCTTAATTGTAAGGGAATTTAAAGCGGAATCTGAGTAGAAAATATATGAAATTATGAAATAACTATCGAATGATTTAGGCCGGGATACACTGGATTTGAGGCGGAAAAATGACAGCTTCACTAAATTGTAAGAGAAATGGTTATTTTGCATTGAATACAGAAAAAAAATATTTAACATACTCAAAATTGCGGAAAATCTTAGTACTCCAAGAAACGAAGCTTCCAAATAGGCTTGACCCGGAACTAATTGGTACAGAATTTTTTCTTATCATAAGTTGTTGGTTATGTATACCTACACATGTCATAGAAACTTTACCGCTGTCCGACCCCCCCCCCCATCCTAATTTGCATAATTAATTAATTAGTCAAATCTAATTAAAATCAATACTCTCTGAATTTGAACAATTTTTATGCAAATGTGTTTTAAACTAGATTGACCAAACAATTTTGAATCTGGAAAAAAATATAGTTGAAACATTCATGGTTCCATCACCCTTAATTAATAATTTATAATTTTGACAGCATTTTTAATCAGATGACTCCTGTGTCTAGTTGATAACATTGATAATTGTTGTGACGGTTGTATTTATTAGAGTAGTATAATAGGTAAGCTGTGTATAAACTTTACCGCATTTGAAAACACATAAACACGATAAATTTCCATAATTAAAAAATCTGACAAAATTATGCATTATGAAAAGTTTCAAGTAATTTGAACAACATCGATATGGGTACCATATGAAAGATACAGATCCGTAGGTTTTTATATAAATATATTCAGGATGGTAAAATCATCTGTAATTAAAATTGCAGTAAAATGGGGGGGGGGGGAATGGGGGGGGAGGATTGAAGTCACAAGCTCAAAATGTTCTAAGCGCCTTCAAACATACCCATCATGCAATATCTACACTGCAGTCAGATATCAATTAGTATTTATTAATGTTTTTTTTTCATTATATAAAGAGTCGATTTACCTTATCACAGATTTTTGTCAAATTCAATTATTATCAAAAGTTTAATACAATGTGAAAACAGAATGCAATAATGACTTTTTCTTCCTCGAAACTTGTTTTACTTCGCAAACCACATAATATTGAGTTCGCAGATTTGGTTAACCACATTGTGGACATAATTTTCTCATTTCGTATCCTTGATTGTACTAACTTGTATTAATGACGTATATTTTTGTATATTTTCTCTCTATTTATGTACCTCCATTGATTATTATGTTATCTTTATTATGATTATACGATCATTCAACAAAGTTTGAAGATGTAGAGCAAACTTTACGTTAAACAGAAAAGATAAAAACGTATTCAAATCTACAATATTGGCCATTCCTTTACTTAGCGATGTCAAAAGTTGGAATTCCAACACGGGATTGTGTTTTAAATGCATTTCACCCAACACCATAAATGTGTAGGCCTACATGTGTGTTTCATAACGTTCTTCAGAGAATGATTTAGCAAATGCATTAACTTTTGAATGAAGCACAACGCCACCAGCATTATTTGACTCACCAGGTATTCCTTGGCAGCCTCAGAAGTTTGCCATTGGGGGTACGCTCTTTTGAATATAACACATCTAGAAACTAATAAATGAATAGAGTGAAATATAACCGATGCATAACTATTGCTTTGTGATCGATGGGGGGCATTTACTCCATAGGATATACCTTGGTCTAGAGACAGTACACCCATGCAATAACTACGTAGATCACATTAAAAGCAATATACCCATGCCACTGTCGTATTTTTTGGTTATGACAATGGAGCATCGACGAAATTCACTACACATTTTAAGCGAATTAACCGGTGGGAGCAAATGTAATACAATTAAGTTTGAGCCAATCATGGTAGATAAGAGATACGTTTCTGTCTCACCCAACGAACAAATCAAGATTCTTTCAACTTTTGGCATCGAGATTCCAATCAAATAACATCACAGTACTTCCAGCAAAAGCTGACGCAGATGTTTTAATTGCAATATCGGCAGTACAGTACGCCATCATTGAGTACACCACACTTATTGGTTGGAGATAACAGCGACTTGCCAGTGCTGCTATATGTTACCACTTCAACCTAAAAACTCCTGCTTATGAACTCATCTTCAAATCAGAGTTGAAATCTGGTACCACTAAACAGGCTATATGGGATATGCGTTACACAACAACCAAGCTAGGTCATGAAGTGTGCTGTTGTTCACCATTCATACATGCAATAACTGGATGCGACACCACTGAAAAGATGTTTGGGATTGGTACGGTTTACCATTGAAGAAATTTGAACGCGATATGAAAATGCATTCAGGTGTTTTCAACAATAGCATTTCTACAATAAATGAGATTGTTGAATGCGGTGAAAACGCAATGGCAAACCACACCTAAGTCTCAATGAACTACGAATAGAGAAGTTTAGTCAGAAACTTATAACTGATAAAAAGGTTATCCAGTCTGAGACACTGCCACCTACATCAGCAGCATCTTACTTCCTCAAGTACAAGTTTGTCTTGAAAATAATTCTTTTGATCCTTTGAAATTTGCATGAACTCTTTCAGAAAACAGCTTTGTACCTGTGCCTTACGGACATGCATCGTATCTTCTCTCAACAATACGATGTAATTGTAAAGTAGAGTGGGGGTTCGAATTAAGGTGCAATTGCAAGAAGCATGGCTTAAAGAATGTTCCAGATGTGTGTAAAAATTGCCAAGGTGTAAATTGTGCAAATTCGCTAACAATTTATTTGGATGCTTCCTACGACAGTGATCAGGACATCAATGCAGTTGGCGTGGATGACGTCTAGTTAAGCTCTGTTTGAAACGCATTTATCACAAAAATAAATATCATAATGGTAATAATTTGTATCCAATATTTAGAAGGTTGTGAAAAAGGGGGAAAATGTTGTCATCAGTTTAAAATTAATTAATAAGACTCACTAAGGCGATCGCACATCTGTGAAGTTTCTACACAGGTAGTCCAAGCTATCGGTCTTGAATGGTCAACCATCAAAACAATTATCATTGTTTTTAATTCTTAGCTGAAGGCATCTTATCAGAAATGCTATGATACCTACAAGCAATTTAACTATGATGATTTAAACCATAACCACATTTTTTTGTTTATAGTTTCGTTAGAAGGTTAGAGTAGTATATTGAGAAGTATTTTTTATCAAAATCGGTGAAAATAGCCAAAATATGAATATTAATTAGTTTGTCGCTTAAATTAATTAGACTTATTAGGGCGGTCGAACAGTGGTAAAGTTTCTACACAGGTTGCCAAAGTTGACGGTCTTGAATGTACAATAGGGTGGTGCGTAAAAATTGAAGTTGTGAAATCAGAGTTGCTATAGTGCGGAAAAGTTGCGATTGGTACATACGAGAAAAAAAAAATTGAAATCGGAGTTCATCTTCCGATCGCGCAATCGGCCCAAAGTTTTATAAAATTAGTGAAAATCTGAATTTTTTCAAAAATAAAATTATTTTCTATTTTGGTCTTTTTTTAGTTCCTATAGCAATTTTTTTTTACTTTAAGCTTTAATAAACAGTAATAAAAATTATTTTTCCTCTAGGAGTATGTTTTCCGATCGCGCAATTCCATACAAATTTCACGAAATTCACCATTTTTGGACACATTTAATATGTTTTGGAAAAAAACATGTGAGGCATAAAGGTTGTTGATTTTGAGTTGCGTGCCAATTGTGCAGCTCTTCGCTTGTTTAGATATTAATAATATCTAAACAACCCCGAACTCACCACGTGGAGGTGGCTGCACTTTGAGTTCCACCCACAGCCCCACACCCTTCCCATCCAACCAACCAATAAGGGCATGTTTTTGTTTGCTAAGTATTTACATTATTTACATATTGTATGTTTGGTTCTTTCTTTGGTTTAGTCTTTCTATATAGATCTATTCTGTTGTGTTTACTCTGTACTTGTACTTGGTTTAGGAGCCACTCTGTATGTTGATTTGCTTTCGAAATTGGGCATAAGTGATCTAGATTCTAGTGTGGCTCTGATGTAACCGTCTCTTGATTGGGACCCACACACCTTGAGCGACGCTTCGGTGATGAGCTTCACGCACCTTTCTACAGCTTGTGTATGACAGGGAAATTTTACATCCCAATCTGGAATATCACCACACTGAATTAACAATGAAATTTCGTCATCGGGTACATTCCGAAGAAGAGGAGGAGAAAACACCCTTGTGTTACTCCAGTCAATCAACTCTGAGTAGTCGGATGCATTGAAGTTCAAAGTAGGGGTGATGAAGTTTCTAACGGTTTTACCCTTTGTACGACGGTGTATGCTTCACTTTATTGAGTTACCTTTCCGTCATCTTTTCCAACATTTGGATGGAACAACAACGGGTCCAAAATCATTTAGTGGGCCGATTGGGCAGAAACTAAACAGTTGCGAAAAACTTCCAGTAATTAATTTTCAACCCATTGATTGTGAGATACCACAAGTGGACAGAAAACTGCTGAGTAAAGATCAACAGTACCTTTGGGACATAAGTCAGCAGCATAAGTCAGCAAATTCAGTGTGGTGATATATATGTAAAATTTCCCTGTCATACACAAGCTGTAGAAAGGTGCGTGAAGCTCATCACCGAAGCGTCGCTCAAGGTGTGTGGGTCCCAATCAAGAGACGGTTACATCAGAGCCACACTAGAATCTAGATCACTTATGCCCAATTTCGAAAGCAAATCAACATACAGAGTGGCTCCTAAACCTAGAGCGCGACAATAAGGGCGCCGACCATAAGAGCGACAGACCAATAAGGTCGACAGGGAAATAAGAGCGACTGGCCAATAAGAGTGACTCAAAAAGAGCGAAATTTCAATAAGAGCGACAGGTCAAAAAGAGCGAAGGTCAATAAGAGCGACAGGTCAAAAAGAGCAACAGGCCAATAAGAGCGACAGGCCAATAAGAGCAACAAGTCAATAAGAGCACCAGGTTAAAACTAGCAACAGACCAAAATGATAAAAAATGACCAAAAGGAAATCAAGATCGACTTTTTGGATGAGCTAAGCGAAGACTTCAATTTCACTAACCCCCCAAAAAATTAAGCTCGGATGTAATTTTGGTTTTTGTTTGTATTTTTGACTTTTTGCGCTCTACCGGGCAAACGGCAAAAGCGATCTTGATGAAAATTTGAAGGGACCATTGAAATCTCTGAATTTAGACTTGCCACGTTTTTGGGTACAGTCGATCAAATATTTCTTATGATAATCACATTTTTACGTTAAAAAAATGAGATATTTTCGTGATATTTTTCAAACGGCTACTCCGATCTTGATGAAACTTTATGAAAACGTTTAAAATCACTGATATTATATTGGTTTTGATTATAGAGACATTTGACAAAGTATTTCTCATAGAAATCGAACTTTTACGATATTCCTGGTTTTTAATAGATATTTTCGTGACATTTGGGCTAATTGTGACCAAACGGGTGGGACTTCATCGTTCATATTTTACATTGACAAAGATTATGGTGATCTAGTGCCTTTTGAAAGAAAAAGGTAAAAAAGGTAAAGTTTTAAAAAAGCCTTTTACAGGTGTATAATAAACAAAAAGTATCAAGTAACCAGAAAAAGTAATCAGATCCCACCTAAAAACGTAATCATTGGACAGAAATATTTTTAAAAAAGCTCATCCATAAACGCGACTGGAAAAAGCGTTCACGGAGCGGCCTAGTTAAAAGGTATAGTATTTTAATGCTCTATATTATTATTGTATATTTAGCGGTCCCAACGAAAGAATGCAGATAGCTCGAAATTGTTTTCCCAGCATAACAACGTTGTCAACTCTATTCACGCTAGCTCAGCGTGGATCTAGCACATCCAATTTTTGCTTGCGTTGGTAAAATATATTTCTCTTTCATACACAAAGGCGACATCTATTTACCGCGCATTCATACTATTACCACTACTTCAAAGCATCTGTATTCTTTCGTTGGAGCTAGTATACATAGTTTTATGTTTAACAATACCGTAATTACATTTGGATATCTTGTTCAGTTGATATAATTATGTAATTGTGATCATAATGTGCTGTTTGCTTAGACAAATACAGATTTGCTTATGCAATATCGACGTTGGAAGCTTATTGTATTGGACCATTTTCAGTTTTCCTCATGTTAAAA
>JAMZAV010006245.1:0-34303 GCA_024449915.1 Sweltsa coloradensis
TTGAATCGGTTGCTACCCACATTTCATCATCGCTCACTGCAGTACGAGCAATGACGAGACGTATATTAGGGGACAAACAAGTTCACTTCTCAGACCTGTCGAGTTCAACTTCAAAACATGGAACGGAAACGTCCACAATGATTTATGTTTATGGCTTTTAGGTAAATGTACTTTATCTGCATCTAATGCACATGAAACACACTGACTGCGATAATATTGGAAGTAAAATGAAACCCTTATAGTGAATCAGACTCGATGATAGTGTCCAAAACGCAGCTGTGGACGTAAAGCAACTGCGATATATACGTGTGGGGCTGCCTCATAGGGTACGAGAAGGATCGACCTTCTGTTTCTGTCATCGTAATGCTTTTAATAACTAGGATAGCATTGCACGCAACACATTTACACGCAAGATGGTTGGCGATAAAAAGAAAATATCAAACATTTTAATAATTAATATGAATAATGAAATTGTGAACTAGAAAGAGTCAATTCCATCCAGCCACAAACACGCACATAGGAGGCCTACCTACAATTATTATCTGATATGTTGTCTCGTGGGGAAGGGCGAGCTCCTCGTTCAGCAGGATACCGAATACTGATGTGTAAAATAATTTTTATTCTTAGTTTAGTGCTGATTTCTATACTTTTGTTTAATTTCATTAAATCCTATTCAATATTATTAGAATTGTTGTACGATAAAATTACACTTGGGTCTACATAACAATTTCAAATTTGACTTCAATTCAAATCCGAACCAAAATAATCAACCCGAACCCCGAAGTCAAAAACTGTACCCGTATTCGTAGTTTGCATCAAACCCGAACTCGAAAAGGCTACTCAACGGGTTTGTTTTCAATTGCTCGTGCGAAACCTGCCCGTGGTGGATGCCCATGGTGCTTCAGATGTCTTTCTCGATATATTTGAGTGAGGATAATTTGTGAAGTGATGTCCGAGGGCTGTGAAAGAGGATACATCACTTGAATTCGCATTATGACGACTGAGGAAAACCTTCAGTCAGTATTGGTGTCCCGGTCTCGACGGGATTCGAGCCCTGGACCTCCGTGTTCGATTCCCTGTACGGTATAGGCGCTCCACGCTAAGAAAGGAGATGCGCGCGCTTTCGACGGGCCAATCAGCGATCGTTATTTTAAATTGGAGCCTGCTGAATGGCTACAATTCACCCGTTAAAAGCGCGCGCAACTCCTTTCTTAGCGTGGAGCGCCTATAGTATATCAGTCAAACTATTAGTAACGCACCAGTAGACCTGCCAGTATGTCAGCCACCCGCTCACTCACTCTCTCCCCCACTCATAAGGCGGAAGGAAGTACACGCGCGCCGAATGAATACACAATCAGTCAATAATTAAATCAAGTGGCAATCAGGGACCGCGCCTCGCTGTGTGCCGTTAGCAGTCAGTCTCCCCTGTAGTATTTACAATTCCTAGAGGGACGCTGTTGCTTGATCCCAGACAGGGACGGCTCCTCTCACGTCTAGCGGTAAGTATGCACACCACGCAGACGACAGTGCAAAATATTCCAGAAACTTGTGCAATACTGCGGTGTTTACAACGATCGCTCAGGGCCCAGACCTCTTCATTGGCTGGATTGTTAAACATTAGAAGGAAGAACGGTAAAACTTCTATAAGTGGGGTAAACATACGATCTAGAAGGATAACATTAGACCGAATACGTTTAGGTTATTGTTATAACTGTACATTATTTATTTATTTGTAATGTTGTAACTTACGACTAACCTCACCACGCCTGAAACTTATCACTATTTATTCGTATTACGACGTCCATGCTACACCTTACTCACTGCTGGATGTTTCAGGGTCAATCTGGGGTAAGATGTGTGAAGAGGGCTTGATTGTGACGACACACATAAGCGTGAACAATTGGTTAACAAGTTAGTAACAACTATCGGAAGAGTTTCATCAAGTAAACTAGCATCGTCAGGGGATGAATGAAGTAAGAGAGATAAGAGGTGTTTAATGATGGGGGTATCTAAATGTTTGTACAACAAAGAGATGTGTGTCCAGGCAATGTGTTTGTGTACTGTAGAGATTACACAAGGGAGAGAGGTGTACGCAACCCAAGGTGTGTAGCCCTACAGGAGAGAGAGAACGAGGCGCCGCGAGTCGCGCTGATAATCAATATCCCCACATCTCAACGTAACTGGTGCATGGGTGATGCTGCGACTCGATGCGGACCCACTGCATCAACACGCCCTTCTAACCCATGGTCACAATACCATGGCTAGAACCCACATTCTAGATCGTAAACACCACCAAGCCGACCGTGGTTCTGAGAGAGAAGGAAGAAAGACATACGCTGCACGCGAGGGGGATTCCCGATTACATTGAAGGCCAAAGCCAAGTTCAGCCTTGTGTCAAGTGTTTTCGCTTGTGCACTGAGCAATATTATGACCACAAGGGCATATAAACCAATACAAAAATGCACGATTCCAGATAATTCTTTCACAGCTACCAGTGGATTTATAGATCGTTCGAATGCCAAAGTTAGTAAAGAAAGTAGATTTCTTTACTGTCATATCGAAAATAACATATAGGAAATAATACGAAAGCGTAGCTTTAGTCTTGACTCTTGACGCCTTGACAAGTGATCGTGTGACAGAACTATCTATCCCTTTTCATTGGAAAATACATATACATACATAACCAACCCCACCACCAGGAGCGTCCAATAAAACCATGAGCGACGTAGTTTTCGTTGGTGAACTTCTAGTTCCCCCAGGCCCGCACACGCCAACCCACTTATCAGTCATTATTATTAGTATTATTATTTATTTTCTGTAATCAACATGATACAGACAGGGAGCAGGAAGCGGTAACAGGCAACAGGAGCGGAAGCTAAAGCTGGGACATCACAGTGGGTGGACCTGGAGGAATGCCGATCACTGAAAAGCGATATCGGAAAACACCTAAACGATGAATCGTCACTTTGCTCTTATGAAACTTCGCATTAAAAGTTGATAGAAAACGTTAACTTTTAGAAATTCCAAAATTGTATAGGCAATACTGTTCCCACACGCTTTTACGTTTAAAAGATCCAGTAACCTCATCCTCCCTTAATGGTGAGGCCCGAGGGGGAGGGGGGGGAGGGTGAAAGTGAAAGATCCATTCCCGAGGAGAACTGGGCTATGCCCTCTCCCCCCCCCCCCCTTCCCCGGTTTCATATTACGCAGTATTGCCAGGCAGGGTGGGGGGAGAGAGAGAAATGTTCAATAATTACAAATTCAAAACATCTGTTTATCTCTATAGGTAGAACCTACTGTCACAGTACAATGCTGTTCCGAGTGCTATATACTTCTCATGTGAAGACTAAAATATCAGCTATCCAAAACGTACATTTTCTGGGACTCCGCGTGGTGTATTTTTTTATACAGTGATAACTGGCAATAATACACATTTACTTCGAAATCAAACCAAAATAATGTGTAAAATATTGTCTTGATCTTGTCAGAAATAGTTCCTGCTAAGTGTAACGGTTTGATACTATGTATCAACGGATGTGCGTGGCCGCGGCCTGCTTCGCTCTCCGCTATCATCTCGTGGCTCTGTAACACATGGCAGCTAACGCCGCTTATCTTCTAGATACGTAGCGCGTTTTAGACATTTATTAGGGCTCACCGCCTGGTAATCCCTTGGTTCCTTGATAATTCCTATCAAAATCCTAGCAAAGGCATTGAGCCCAAGGTCTTGGTAACCATGGCAACCAGAGTCGATAAAGAAGTTTCCCCGGTTTTTTCGCGGTAATCAACTCAAGGACCAACAAAGTACAATGTTGAATATACAAATTTGCAGATAAGTAAGGTATTATTCGTTGACAATGGATGTTATAATATATTTCATTTTTATATTAGGTATTATCTTATTAGGCGTAGGTTCATGCCTCAGGCAAACTATTGGTATATATTAAATTGCTTGGCGTGAATTTGACTACATCCAGTTACACACTTTTGGACGGTGAGAACCATGGTAGAACGCTACATTTCTAGGGCGGTGAGTCCCAGAAATGTTTAACACACGAACATCCAAATGCGCTTCTCTATTAACGTAGTTAATAAGATCCAGGTTCTCTAATGGCAGCGAGATAGCAGGCTTGATATTGGCGGGAGTTTCCAACATCTCGAGCACATCCAGATGGCGGTGGGACTGACTAATTACTGTTCTTCACACGATGATAGTGCATGACTAGTGACGATCGTACATTCAAGAGGCTGGCCACGTTTATTATCTCATCTCTCGCCAAAAAATGAACCGGAACACAGCTACCCGCAGTTCGAACTTCGAATCCCATAGAGGCATTGATACTCGGAAGCTGGTGCAGTAAAGAATACAAACCGCTAGTCCAGTGCCAGTGGTAACGTGTCCCTGCCTCCAATGCAAAAAGCTCCGAATTCAAATCCCCCTTCCACCAGGGCTGCCAAACTATAGAGTAGACCCATCCAAAAAAGTTGATTTAGTTGCTTCACAAGTATTAAACAAGTTGTCTAAATACACTAGAAAAAATACGTAAAAGTTGCCTAGATATTGATGAATTGGCAATTGTGCGGCGCAAAATAACCTAACCATTGATGCGCCCTGAAAAAATGCGCTGCCAGTGTCTCCAATGCAAAAAGCTCCGAATTCAAATCCCCCTTCCACCAGGGCTGCCAAACTATAGAGTAGACTCATCCAAAAAAGTTGATTTAGTTGCTTGACAAGTATTAAACAAGTTGTCTAAATACACTAGAAAAAATACGTAAAAGTTGCCTAGATATTGGTGAATTGGCAATTATGAAGCGCAAAAAGACCTAACCATTTATGTGCCCTGAAAAAATACGATACATTTTAACATTTTTTATCAAGCCAAACATGTATGCAGGCAGTAAAATGAAGGTAGGCTACCTACTACTAAATCTAGTAATGTGTTCACACAAAAAAAACAAGACTGTGAAAGGCGGGACTTTTAAATGTTTCAAAAAATTATTATTAAAGGAAAAGGGAAGATTGGATTACTAGGGGAGGGCAAAATATTTATGAACTGGTGCAAAATTTTAAAATAAAATGTAAAAATGAAAAAGTTGCTAAATAGTGGCTCTATCAGCAATTTCTTTCAAATAGTCGCCAAATAGTTGCTTTTATTTAAAAAAGTTGCGTTTTACTTGAAAAAAGTTGCAAAAAGTGGCATCTCGGTGCTTCAGACAGAAATGTTCAAAACTTTTTATTTGGACGTAAAATAATTATTCTATTACACATATAACAATTCACCTGCGGGAGTGTTTCCCGACTAAACAAACCGAGAAATTATTCTTGTGTTGGCACGTGCTAACGATGGCGCCGTCCTAGGAACAAGGTAGATCATACACTCCTAAGTTGTTGTTGTTGTTTGTTGTTGTTACTTCCGTCGCCCGCGGATGGATCGTGCCCAACCAGGTTAGTCATAGTTTCTTATTTAAAATACCGGTCTCTGGTTGGGCATTGGTCGCGCGTCGATGGCGCCGGCGCCGACAGGGTTTGTCGTCTTTGTAAAGTTCCCCACACCCCCCCCAATGGGAATCAGTAATGCGATGACTAGGTATAGACTGAATAGTGAATACATTTTCCACCATCGTGCCTATATCGGTTTACTTTAATATATTAATATTCTTGATTGGATCTGACATGCTTCAACCTTGAAACTGTTTACAGAGTTACTCGCCACGATTAGAGTATTGATTGATATTGATTGACTTGGACATTATGAATCGCATTTACACGATGACGCAACTCAGGACGAAGCTAAGGGCAACGGGCGGGACAGGTCGAGGCGGGGGACACGTGGCTCATGCTGTCTTGACCCATCCGCAGGCGACTCGACACCCGGGGAGTCACCACATACGATGACCTCAAGGGAAATTACTAAAAACCACCTCGAATTCTTCGAATTACTTATTATTTTTGACAGTCAGGACTGTCACCGGGTGACATGTGGTGGTGACATTGACATCCCCGTACTCACGGCTCCTTGGCAACGTTGATCAGTTCTTCTGATGACAATATGTCCATGGTTCTCGAGTGTTATGATTTATAAATGACCATGAGCCGCGGTTGACCAGGGTAATGAAGCGATAGCGGCCGTGCCTTGTACACAAGGTAAAGGCGTTCATGCAACAAGAACGCAAGACTGAGAACACCGTTGCATTATCTCAGTTACTAAAACCCTGATCAGGAACCGGGGTTCGAACCCGTTCACACCACATCATGTCGAATTCCAACATTGACCCAATGCGAAGGCAAACTGTTTAGTTTGCAATAGGGTAGCTACGAGTATGACATGACTAACAGGTTGCTATATATATATATGAGGCACGCAGAACTGTGTGGTTTAAAGTCCATAACAAAAAAAACAGATGTGTTAAGTCCACCAATCGGTTGAAATAAAAGTTAGCTTTCAGTGCAACCATTTGATTTTCCTAATCCATAGTTGCAATTTCAATGAACACCAAATAAAAAAATAAAAAAAATGGTTGCACTGAAAGATAACTTCTATTTCAACCGTTTGTTGGACTTAACACGTATGTGTTTTTTTTTAATGGACTTAGACCCGAGTTCTGCGCTTTAAACGAATCTTTCACTAATATGTGTCAATAATTTTATGTAGTTTCTATTATATTTAATCTGTACAGTGGCACGTAGCCCACTCTTGTTCATCTGTTATCGCGTGGTCGAATCCATCAACTTATAAACGGATGCATTTCTCACGAAAATCCCATTAGAACGTGGATCGAACTGACATCCGGCCAGGCCCGGTTCCGGAAGTAGCCGGGGCTGCAGCAACTTCCTTCAGAACTCGCAACTTTCTGAGTTCTGACCAGCACATGGCCCGGCCCCTCAAATCACGAGCTGCGGAGCCCGTCCATCACTCACACTCCTTGGTTCCTTGCATCGATACTTAAGTGGCAAAACCTCGTATCTACATTTGTTACAAAATTGTCATGCAACATTTCAAAGCCCGCCAAAATGGGTCTAATGATCAAAAAGAGCATTTTTTAAAAAACTTTTTCGATGAAATTTTATTTTGTTCTTTATGATCATTAGACCGATTTAGGCGGCGGGCTTTTAAATGTTGCATTGAAGTTTTTTAGAAAATGTAGATACGAGGTCTTGTCAGTTAGGTATCGATAAAGCCCACACAACCGCCCATGCCGTGAATCTACGATCGTATTCGCGTATCAAGTCATAAATCATCACCGTAAAGCTAATCAATGGACTGGTAAACGACTTATAAACATTTGTGCAATGCATATTGTTTATGCAGAGGCAGTGGCGTAGCTACCGCCCCCGCAGCCCCCGCGACTGCGGGGGGGCCCTGGCCTGACTGGGGCCCTCGGGGCCCCTGTCAGGTTACAGAAGGCCCCTTCATCTTTCGAAATGAATTTTGAAGTAAAAAATCTCTCGCCGAACTTAACCCCAAAATTACATCTTTTGTAAAAAAAATACGCATTAGTTCAAGTTGACAAAAGAGTAGAATGAACCGTGATAACCAATTTTACACATATTAACTTCAAAAATGCACACCTCTAAACAATTTGCACAATTTTGTCAAATTACCCGAGTTGAACATGGCCAATCATCTGTGACATGACTACTGTCAGTTCTGTCAATCTTTTTTTAATTTTATAAAGAACTGAGTCGTATTAGTAAGATTCCAATTCCAGATTCTTTTGAACGGGGATATTTACAAAATGCCTTTTCAGAGAAATCTCATTTCACATAGTATATAACGCGGTCAATTACACTAATAAATCATGACAACCCTTCTGTTGTCTGACAGAGGGATGTTTCGATGATGGCATGCAATTATTAGTTTATTGACATTTCATTCACACTTCAAGTGATCCTATGACAATGACTTAATACCCATTTTAACCAACATCATCAACATCATCAGTATTATCATAAGTATAGGTAAGTGATAAGTTTTATATTTTTATTTAAAAGTGATGCAAGTAATCCACCCACTTTGTCGTTAGATTTGTTGATTGGTGTGTGTACGTAAATGTATGCAAGTTTTAAAAATGTCTATTTTCTGGGGTGTTTTAATTTATCATAATTGGTGTTGATATTATTAATATAACATAATGGTTTTAGCCTTTTAGTAAACAAATGTATTAGGGATGTCATCGAAATCGCGTTTTAGGCCATCAAACATAATGTAGGGCCCAAAAAATTTTCACCTACGGTGTTAATGCCTCCGGCGGCTGGGGCTTCGCCCCAGACCCCAGCTATTCCGCGCAAGTCGCGGGGGGGCCCAGGAATTGTTGCTACGCCACTGTGCAGAGGGATTTAGAAAGATGGCTTTACCAGCTGCAGCTGAACTCGACACGAGAAGTGCTCCAGTCTAGTGCAGATGACATTTCCGTAAGTGGCGTCGGCTCTTGCAAAATAACAAGTAAAAAGCGCTAAACATTGTTGAATCTCGGCGTACAGAGAAAGACTGGTCCCAGTTCTCACTTCCAAGCCAACCTTACTACGAACTTGTGAAAAAACATTTTACTGTGAACTAATGTTAAATGTCGTCCCGCCCGTTCTACAAGGCCTACTTATCTTTTAGCGCTAATCATACACGGTACAAGTTCCTTTTTAGATCGCTTTGTCGGTCCTACTCAAATATAATTAAAAGTCCCCCCTTAGATGGGCAGAAAGCCAATCCATGTTATAAGACCATACACATTTTTACTTTCAGAGATCAATAAAGACAATGAATACAATACAATGTCAGTATTTCAAGGGTTGGCGTTATATCAAATACAATAAATAAATAAATATTCAATCGTCATGACGAGACGTTTGGACCAGAAATTGCGGTCATGTGCGAAGTTCTACTGTAAAATGCCACATCTTCGCTCGCGACAGCCGTCCGTCCAGTGTTCTGGACCGCAGATTGACCTTCCAAGGCCGTCACACAGGCAGGCATGACGTCACGTATCTCACGAATACTTCTAGAAGGCGATATGACAAGATGGAATCGATAGACTTGTAAACCACTTGAGGTCGCGTCGAAAGGGGGTGGTTGGCGTGGTCCGACCATACAGGCCGTCACGTAAGCCTCCCATTATCCCATATAGGGGACGTCGCTTGGAGGACGTTATTAATTCAGATGGACCTGTCGATACCCTGATAGTTGAAAACTGCGGCGTGCACGATATTAGGTTTGTTTGGTTTACCTAGACAGAGTAGTGTAGACTTGTGTAGTGTAGGTGTAGGCCTTTATATCAATTACACTACACTTTACCCAGGATAACCAAACGTTTTTTAATGGCGTTTTCCATTGGCATGCACTCGGCGAGTGCAGAGAGAGATGTCATTGTTGTCAACCTACACTTGAATAACATCACAAAACTGAACAAATGAAAAGACAAGTGGCAATCCAGTGCGCACTAGGGCGCATTAGTGCGACCTGAGTGCGGCAAATAGAAAACGCCATAAGCTACACGATTCGCCCACATCGAACTGTCAAACTAGGCCTTAAAACATAATAAAACAACAAACTGAAACAATACATGTTGAAACTGAAAGCACTAAATAAGATCATTCAAGTTGAAAATAAATAGCAATGAATCAGACAATGAAAAGTTGTTTGAAACATAAACTTCATTAGTGCTTATCCTATTTGAGATTATAGAGTACCCTATGCATTAGCCATCATCACAAAATATAGTCCCACGTGAATAAAAAATACTCCGAATCGGTTTCTAATGCGTAATATAGTAGACTAACTAGGAAAACGCTCAGTTGGACGCGTTGTTGAGCGAGCACCGGTACGTGCAACATGACCCGAGTACGACATTCCCATAAGGCCCACCACACAGTGTAGGCCTAATTGGATATTGACATTGTACACTGTATACTATTCCAACATCTTTGCATTGTACTAATTCACGTCATGCCTTCTAAAGTGTATCTTTGTATCTTCACTGCCTCCTTCATTTTTTAGCATCATTTTTCGAATTATGATTACCAATAAGTCTTTAACGTCTTGACCGATTTAGCTGAAAATTTAAAAAATAGGAGAGAATGGTGTACTAATTGACCCTGCAAAATTTCATAACGATCGGAACATTTTTATTTTTTATTTTATTTTTTATAACCAACGATCGGATTTTGTTCAAAAACTATACAGCAACCCGCCTAGGTGGTATGTACATGTGTGAAAAATTTCAGGTCGATCAGAGAAACGGTGCGACCTGTATCGAAGCAGTAACAAAAAAAAAAAACAAACAAACAAACAAACAAACTAACAAAAAACAGACATTCGTGCCATAAGAGTCAAGTGGAGACGCTCGCTACGCTCGCTCAATAATTGATTTTATGAGTTATATTGATTGCCAATGCAAGAATGTGTCATTCATAATTTTTTAATATGTTTCTCTTCAAATTTTGCGCCTAAATGTCTACTCCTCCACGACCTAATGCTACTCCTTACACTACACGAAGGTAAACCATTGTGAGCGAGCCTAGCCACCCACCTCTTAGCAACATCTGTTTTTATTGGATGAGCGTAGCGAGCGTAGCGAGCGAAGCGAAGATTCCATTTCACTACACTGGAGAAAAAAAATCCGGAATGTTTTTTTTTTTTTTTTTTCTTTCTTTTTTTTTTTTGTATTTTTGTCTGTTTGTCCACACGATTCCGGCTAAACCGATAATCCGATTGCGATGAAATTTTATGGAGGCCTTTGAAATCTCTGAACTTAGAACTGCCACGTTTTTGAGCGCAATCGGAAATTTTTTTTTCATGAAAATCGCAATTTTACAGGTTTTTTCTTTTTTTAAACAACTCTTTGACTTATAACACCTACATGCTTTATCCGATCGTAATCATTTTTTCGCAGAACCTTTATTTTATGAATTAATATATTAGTGTAAAATTTGAGCGCAATCGAGAAATTATTTCTTATGAAAATCGCAATTTTACGATTTTTTTAACAATTACGATTAATTAAAAAAAATTAAAAAAATTAAGTTAATTTTTAATTTAATTTAATTTAATTTAAAAAAATTTCAACTAAGTAATGATTTTGCCACAGAACAACAGAAAATTAGCATAACACATGGCAGCTAAAATGCACCAATTACGCTCATCCAACAACGCGGCGGGACTTAAGCGTTTTCCTAGTTTATAACATTTTTGGATGAGCGTAGCGAGCGAAGCGAAGATTCCATTTCACTACACTGGAGAAAAAAATCCGGAATGTTTTTTTTTCTTTTCTTTTTTTTTGTATTTTTGTTGTTTGTCCGCACGATTCCGGCTAAACCGATACTCCAATTGCGATGAAATTTTATGGAGGCCTTCGAAATCTCTGAACTTAGAACTGCCACGTTTTTGAGCGCAATCGAAAAATTATTTCTCATTAAAATCGCAATTTTACGATTTTTTTCGATTTTTGAAAAACTTCTTCTACTTATAACACCTAGGCCTACATGCTTTATCCGATTGTAATGATTTTTGCTCAGAACCTTTATTTTATGAATTAAGATATTCGTGTGAAATTTGAGCGCAATCGAAAAATTATTTCTCATGAAAATCGAAATTTTACGGGTTTTTTCTTTTTTAAAACAATTCTTTGACTTATAACACCTAGGCCTACATGCTTTATCCGATTGTAATGATTTTTTCACAGAACCTTAATTTTATGAATTAATAGATAAGTGTTAAATTTGAGCGCAATCGAGAAATTATTTCTTATAAAAATCGCAATTTTACGATTTTTTCTTTTTTTAACAATTACAATTAATAAAAAAAAAAAAAAGTTAATTTTTTATTTAATTTAATTTAATTTTAAAAAATTCAACTTAGGAATGATTTTTCCACAGAACAACAGAAAATCTGCATAACACATGGCAGCTCAATGCACCAATTACGCTCATCCAACAACGCGGCGGGACTTAAGCGTTTTCCTAGTATTATTATTTATAATAGTTTCACCTTTTGATACACTGATAATTTAATAAATATACCCGAAAATGACTAAAAAGATTTCTCTTTTCTAGCAACCTACTAGGTTAGATAAATTGATCGTGATTCACATGTCGCCTCACAGTCACACTTCATTACTCATAAAAGCCATAAATAAAACCACGTCGATCAAGAAATAAATAAATAAATAAATAAATAAATAAATAAATAAATAAATAGGCCTACAGTCAAACAATGGTATTTTCATGACTTGTTTGTATTACACTGTACACACCGTGTCTGACAAGAGTGGGCGCCCACCACTTACCTTGTAATGGAATAACAAAGCCAATGTTTTAGTTTCTTTATTTTCCTATTTTCTAATTGCTCAGACACCGACGTCGAATCAATTATCACCTGTCTTCAGAGTATAGAGCGAACCTCCGTGGGAGGAGCTGGCTTGAGTTGAGATCTGCGTCAGCAAAAGATTCAGACTTTATGACCCAGATTTTGGCAACTGTGTGAGCACATAAAGAAAAACGCCAAGATATCCACGTTCAAGCGCCAGCTTTCAACATGGATCGAAGTAGCCATGATTAGCCCGACCGGCACGACCATTACAGGCAGACTCGTGTGCTACTATCTACTATCAGTGAACTCCAAGTTCGAGATTTGAAGATGAATTTACATAGCTGTTATCTGCTATGATTGATATCCTTGTCAATGTAGGTACTAAAATCACAGATTTGCTAATTTGTAAGCCTATTGAAGTGTAAACGACAATAATACGCATCATGATCTCTTACCGCCAGCGCCGTATTTTGGCAGCTTCGCTCAAAAAATATATTTCATTCAGCTTATTAGTGATGAATTTAGCAATTAACAGAAAAATTATTGGGGCCACCATGACCTCCCAAAAAAATTGTCAAACATAATAATTTAGAGCTAGGTCCCTCGGCAAAAATCCCCCATAGAAAATAACATGGGACATCTTTATGCCCCTGCCCTTTGGGAAAATTTTGATCGAAAAAAATATTGGCCTTTTGACGTACTCTAACCTTTTCTGAAAATTCTCTATATTTTGTTTTGGGAATTTGGGCATATTGGTCAAATATGCTGTTTACCAAGAGGGGTGTGTTTTTGGAAATGCATATTTTTGCGTTTTTTGGGGGTATTTGGGCCAGTGCAAGCACGATGTTAAAAAGGGGGCATTTTAGATTGGTACTATGCCTTTTCTATGTGGCCCAAAAAAAGAAGCAAAATTTTCCCCAAAACAAAATTTTTCGCAATTTCGGGACAAAAAATTAAAAAATTTTTGTTTAAAATCACAGTTAAAAAGATATGGTTTTTTAAACGTCTTTAAAGTGTGTGGGCCCTATTGCTATAGAAAGATCACGTGGAAAAAAATAATTTTTGGGGTTTTTAGCCCTTTAAAGAATATCTATGTCTGGACTTTTGGACCGTGCACAGTGTGTTTTAGCTCAGCTGTCTAGACTCTTGGGAAACTCCATCGTGTCCGTCGGGGTTTTGGTTTGACCAAATGTTTTGTGAGAATGTGTGTTTTGCGCGACTAGAACACATTTTTCAAATAGTGCTGACTATTTTTAGACATTATTATTTAAGAGGAAGGACTACCGCCAATATTAAAACCACGCGAAATAACCTTATTTTAGTAATAACTCAAAGAACTCTATGACAAAAACGAAAAAGTGGATAATTGGTCCCATGTGGCTTAGTTACAACTATATCCGGCATAAAACCTTTTTAAAATATTGTAACCAGTAATGATTTTAATCAAGGTTTAAATTAAAGTATATTCCGTAATTAAAAATGCTGCTACTGATTATATTTGAATAATTTTTCGTGCAATGTGAAGTTCTAACGAAACTAAGTGATACCTTGTAGCCCTTTTTATTTTACGCTACAGTTTGAGAGATATTACTAAAATAAGGTTATTTCGCGTGGTTTTAAATTGGTGGTGATCCTTCCCTATGGCAGGTGGGCTAATGCAACGCACGTGCGGCTCTCTGTAGAGGAGACGATTATTTAAATCTTGAAATGTGTTCTGATCGCGAATTGCGCTCGTCATATTTTGTAAACAATCGGAACATTTTTTTTAATGAGGTTGAAAAGTGATCAAGAATGTCTGTTATTACCTGGATTTGCCGATCAAGATAATTTTAAATGGACATTTAACATTGTAAAAAGATAGACCCATTAGGATTTTGTATGACCGAGTGATTTACAATTTTTTATGCTTTTAAGAGATTACGAGCGTATTATTTAACGAAGAAATGAAAACACTAAATGAAATGTATTATGCTTTTATAACTAGATGCATGTTTTTTTTACTGCAAGCTGCATCTATGTGAAGTCGTACCGTACGTAAGATCAGACGTTCTTTCCATACTTATCATCATTTATGCTATCGGTTGTTTTAGGGCAAAAGTTCCAGAAACTCTTGACTGCTTTAGTTCAGGTATACGGCGAAGATTTCATCATCACCTTCTCCCAAAGCATGCAGCCAGCAGCCACCTCCTGTCTCCATCATAGAAGTCAGACAGAACCTGCTAATTAACCTATAATGGGGGATAAGGAAACAACTAGCTTCAAAACTCTTCATAGCAGAAACATGTGGCAGAATTTTTATATTACCACACAGTACGCACGCATATGTAAAAGGCCTTTTTAGTCCCCAGGGCCCAATTCCAGAAAATACGTCTGTGCTTAAATGCGTTGAAGCAAAATTGAAAATCGTATTGATCAAGTCGTTTCATTTTGAGCAGCTATTAGATTATTTTATAATATGAGGATAATAAATGTATTTTTATTATTTTAACTTAACAACTATTTATTATAAGTACCCCTATACCTAGTTCTAAGCTTATCCTGTGCTACATGGTTGCGCTGGATATGGAGAGCAGCTATATCATTTTGAGTCGTTTGCGTCATCCGTTCTTCAAAAAGGAAGTCTCTCGTTTACTTAATCGTTCTTTGACAAACATATCACTTTGTAGAGAAAGCAGAGTGTCAATCAATTAGCCCAGCTAACTCCAGTCCAGTCCAGTTCTCGGTAGACCTCTACGGTCTGACAAAAACCATTGAAATGATCGGGATGATCACAGATTCACAGCATGCATTAATTATCTAAGTCTAGGCCTATATATTTTTATTTAGGCTTTTCCTTTGCTAGGAGGAGTAAATTAATTGATAAGCTCTTGAATGTCAAAGATCAATGATAAAAAAGATAAATCGCCCAAACGTTGGCCTTGACCCCCTGAGCCGCAAACTTCAGTAACAGGCCAAATTAATCATCAATCACCATGCAGTGGGTAGGCTATGGCGAATCCCGAGGTTTTTAAAGTGTCCCGGTAGATAGCTTTAGGGTCTATTGCATTTTGTGAGAGGCCTTGGCGCAGGACTACATATTTTGTATTTGGTCTTTAGCCTCGATGTGTTTTAATTTGTATCGTTATTTGTTCAATACATACATCGATATCCATATAAATACCATGAAGGGCCGGTTCTAGGCACGAAGGGCCAGATGCACAACAGTCACTTACAAACCACTGCTGGACACAGCCCTATGTTATTTTCCATAAAGATCGGTGCACATAACTTCCTAAGTTTAAGGTTTATGGTTTAACGAAGTTGAAACATGCCCAATGCGTTATCGCGTTCACATTCTTTCCCAAGGTTTAAGGTTTAGGGTCTAAGGTTTAACAAGATGAAAATATTTCAACTTCTTAGCTCTTAAACACTAAACACTAAACCCAGCCAATGAGAAGCGAGTTCTCATAAATCCGGCCAATGGTAGCGCGCGTACTAGAAACGTACGAGAAAAACATTTCTTAGACCATAAACCATAAACCTTAAACCTAAAACCTTCGGGAAAGTATGTGCACCGAGCTTAAGCAAGTAAAAATGTTCAATAAGTAGGTGGCAGTGTGCGTTGAGTGACTGTTGTGCATTTGCACCTTGGTGTCCGCAGGGTCTTCTAAAATGAACCGTGAATGCATCATAGGGTAGGCGAGGCCTATAAAAAAAACTAAGCGTAGGATCAAGGCTAAATAACGCTAAGCCTACAACAGCCGGCAATAGCTTCCCGTTATCATTAGGACTAAGTACAGTTACCACCTGGTAGACCTACAGTATTAGAACTTTGGTAATTATTAATTTTCATAGGTTTAACCATCTATTTTTATCTAGGGTACTAAGTTACCTAATAATGTGATAACTTTAAGTAGGTACCGTACCGGTTCTTCACATTGTATTTGGCGGTAGCCCTATATTAATATGAGATACAATGTGATGATTATTGATCGTAAAATGAAATACACGGTGAAAACTGTTAGTACTTAGTATTAACTAGGGTTGCACAATGTCAATTGACTTAAAGATAACATGTGTAGGTATGGTATATTGCATTTAAAAATTAAAATTATTTGAATTTTCATATTGAATTTGAATTGTTATGTAAACAATAACATTTCTTTCTTTCTTTTTCAATTAAAAAAGTTTTAATTAGGTAGGTAATATTTTATTTTAATTATTATTTATTATGTAGTTATATTATGAATTATAATAGACAAATAGAATATAATAGCTTCTGGGTAAGCTGAAGCTGAATCGGAGAAAGGGACTGATGACAGCATCGACGATGATGATGACGATGACGATATGCCACTTAATATGCATTTAACAAGCTTTTAAATAAAAAAAAGCTTTTGTCACAACATTTAAAAAAATATATATATACTAGGTAGGCCCTAATTATTTTATAAAATAAAATTTATGATTTTTTACATTTGACCGTCAATTGACCAGTCAATTGACCAAATTTGAATTTGACCGGTCAAATCCCATCCCTAGTATTAACTGCAATTATAGTTATTTGTTGTTATGTTGTCTAATAGGCCTAATACACTGAAATTAGAATAGGTAGACTAGTTAATATTCTCATTACCGTTGCCAGGGCTCGTTCTTGGGCTGTTACATCGACCCCAAGCCTCTGGATTTAGAATGTAGAGCCCAGCTAAGCCTAGTCCCCAAAACTTATGCCTACTTACCGCCGGTAGCCGGCACTCCTGTAGTTGGCGGGTTCAACATTTTTTTTCAATGAAAACATACGCACCCAAAATCCTTTCCGTTACAAAACTACTTTCGTTTGTTTCTCGATTTGGTTAATCGGGAAACACTCCCATAGGTGTAATTGTGGCACTCTTGCCGTTGAGCGGGTCCAACTTTTAAAAACGTTATTTTTCGTGTACTCTAGTACTAACCTCGCCACGGCGCTTCGCGCCCACACCCCCACCCCCCTAACCTAGGTTTTCCCAGCATAAATTTTTGCTAGGAAAACCTAGGTTAGGGGGGGGGGGGGAGGGCGAGGTTAGTACTAGAGTACACGAAAACATAACGTTTTTAAAAGTTGGACCCGCTCAACGGCAAGAGTGCCGTAATTGTTATTATTTAGGCTACTACAATTCAGAAATTAAAAAAGTCCGCCCCAACCGGGAATCGAACCACGGATCTCCCGCATTCCAGATCCATTCAGATGTATAATGCAACTATTAATTCAGAGCTTAAAATGTACCCGTCCTGATGGTCTAGTGGTTAAGACGCCTGTCTGGAATGCGGGAGATCCGTGGTTCGATTCCCGGTTGGGGCGGCCTTTTTTAATTTCTGAATTGTAGTAAATAATACTTTCGTTAGGTTAGCCGAACTTTCCGCTGGCTACAGTGCGCCGCGCTAGTTCTAGGATATTATCGATAAGAGCGCACCCGAAATCCTTTCTGTTAGTGTATAAAAGTTGGGACCCGCCAAGTACAGGAGTACTACCCGGTAGCCTACCTAGGCCCAACCCTACTTTCAGGTGGGGTAGGCAGGCTGCACTCTATAAAATACCTTTTAAAATTTGTTTATAATAATTTTTTAATACCATTGGCGGTATTGAAGATCAGGCCTAGAAGTTTACTGTAGCTGTAGGTAGCCCCTAGGTTGAAGCTATCCACTGCAAGTTTGTTTAAAAACCAACTTAGGAGATCTAGGCCCCTAGCCTACCCATCCTTCACTTGCAGTTGAACCCAATTAACTCGGTATGTTAGTGTTAGAGGTGTTAGGGATGCAGGCATGGCTTATAGACTAGACATAGGCTAAGTGTGGGGTAGCCCTGGGCCTGGGTCTAGGCCCTACCTCAGAACCAAAAGAAACAGGGAAGGCCTAGGCTAGTCCCTAGGCCACACAAGGTGAGATAGGGTTGGGCTGGGCTCGAAGCCCTAGCCCTTGCATGCACCTTTATGATATAGGGTGAATAAGTCGAATACTTGAGAATAAAACAAGGTTATTGGTAGAAACATGCGATATATTTACACACGGTTTGTGACAAATTAAGTAAATAACTCACCAAATCAGGTCTAGGCCCCTACGCCAAGAAGTTTATCCCATTTCACTTTATGCCCTGAGGCAACCGAAAACACAAGTTTCCCTAAACATGATTAATATTGAAAAAAATTACAATGTGTTATATTGTTTTCAATACCTAAATAAGCATTGCTTTTAATCACTATTATACCAACACCCGAAGACTGACACCGCGAATGTCACACGAAAAATATTGCTTGCAGACAAACACTTGCAAACACCGCCATAGCACTCTTGAAAGTGATTCTTTGTCCGTATCGCCGCTAGTGCCCAGTGAAGCGCTGTCGTCGCAGGCGGATTTCACTACAAGTTTGCCAACAGTCGGCAAACAAATTGAACTGCCTCGGTCTATTCATTATAAATTAAAAATTAAAATATAATAGTTTTCATAGTTCTAAAGGTACAATCACATTCATGGATGCAGAAGGTCCAAAAATATTTGTTTAAAGTTAGTAATTGGATTTTTGTGACGGGAAATGTTCCTTATGTCAAGTCGCATTGATTTTTTTTACATTTTCTGTTAGGTTTGAAGCATGGATCAGAAGTCAACGCTCATTGGATATAATTCTTGCGGGAACATTTGAACTGCGTTTTAAAAACAAAAGTTGCTTTTTATTATGGTTATTATCAATCTATTTCGGGAACTCGTACTTACATCTTCATTCAAAGCTGACAAACATGGTGAAGGAAACTGGATTTTACGATGTTCTAGGTGTGAAACCTAATTGTACAGCAGATGAATTGAAGAAAGCTTATAGAAAGCAAGCTTTGAAGTACCATCCTGACAAAAATCCAAATGAAGGGGAAAAGTTCAAACAAATCTCCCAAGCTTATGAGGTTTTGGCAAATCCCGAAAAGCGACGACTTTACGACCAGGGAGGTGAGCAAGCCATTAAAGAAGGCGCGGGGTTTCTAGCGCTGGTGGCGGATTCTCGGCTCCGATGGATCTCTTTGACATGTTCTTCGGCACCGGCTTTGGATCTGCCCGCAGTAGAGCGGCTCAGCCAAGGAGGCAGCGCAGGGGTAAGGATGTCATCCACCAGTTGAGTGTTACCCTCGAGGAACTGTACAACAGCTCGGTGCGCAAGCTTGCTCTGCAGAAGAATGTCATCTGCGATAAGTGTGGAGGGGCGTGGAGGGAAAGAGGAGTCGTAGAAAAATTCCCATTTGTGGGGGGACAGGTATGCGTACATTAGTACAACAGATTGGTCCGGGCATGCTTCAAACAAATTACATCTGCATGTGATGCTTGCAGGGTTTAAAGGAAGTAGAATCGATGAGAAAGATCGGTGTAAATTTTGCCAAGGAGGTGGGACGGTACCCCAAAAAAAAGTGTTGGAAGTTCACATTGAAAAAGGAATGCAAGACGGTCAAAAATAACTTTCAGGGGAGAGGGTGGACCAAGAACCAGACGTACAACCCGGTGATGTAATTATCATCATCGATGAGCAGCCCCCCATCAAATATATAGACGCAACGTTTACGGATTTGATCATACCTTTCATGAGAATTAAATTAGTTGAATCATTGTGTGGGTTTCAGAAGGCAATCAAAACCCTTGATAACAGATACTTACTAATAACATCCCTTCCTGGAGAAGTGGTTAAGCATGGAGATGTGAAGTATATTGTTAATGAGGGCATGCCTGAGTATAAAACCCATTGAAAAGGCCGTCTCATCATTCAATTTAACGTTGAATTCCCCGAGTCCATTCCACACGATATGATTGTTAATCTGGAGAAGTACCCCCCACCTCGGCCTAAAGTTTACTTTGCCTCGAATGCAGAAGAATGCTTTCTGGTCACGATGGACCCAGAAGTAGAATACAGAAGACGCCAAGAGAAGTTTACCTCCGATGAAGATCAGGGACATACCAGTGTACAGTGTGCCAATCAGTAGAGCATTCCCTCCTGCAATTTGCCCAACTCCCAGCTCTCTACTGCACCAAGACCATTGTTGATAGGATTTAGGGAAAAGAATATTGATTAGCCTTAGCATATATTGTTAATGGCGTACCAATAAGCAGTATAGATGTTTTTTATTATGGTAAATAATATTTATTTAATAAATTGCATTGATATATTTTCAAAAATTAATCTCAAATTTTATCACATTAAATTAAGACAAGGTAACCTAAAATTAATATTGGCATAGTTAAAATTTAGCATATAAATGGAAACTTATTTTACAAACATTTTCCCAGAACTTTGTGCTTTTCATACATTCATAAACATTTTTGCACAATTCTCAGTAATTTTGATCACACATCAACATTCAAAACAAAGTCAAATTATTTAGCCTAGGAAGTTAAAATATAAGAAACATTGAGAGTAGAAAAAAGCATGTTAAATACAATAGACTATATTTATTTTCAAACACTTATTTTAAAAAATAATCCGATTACGTTTCACTGTGGGCCCAGAAGACGATTTAAACTTTGAGACATGTCCATAGCCTCCTACCACAGATGACATATTAGAGTTTGGGCCTACTGTTTATGTTTACACTAGTAGGAAAAATAATATACAACTACTTTTTTCATAATACACAAGTACTAGTAAACCTGTGTATGTTATGATTATTGTTCATTCAAATTCGAATCTGCATGTAGTCATGGCATTGTGTCAGGCAAAGAATATGATTAATCATGGCTAGAGCCATTGCCTGTCTCAAACGTAAAATCTATAACGGTACTCAATGCACAAGAGCTTTGTGATGTGGCATAATGTAAACTGTGATTGAAATTAATTATGATTTCTTTGTTAGCCTCTCAATAGAAACATTACAAAACCTCCCATTTAAAATCATGAGGTCGCTTTAATCCTCTTTGATGTATTGGATATTGAAATGGAAACAAACAGTTGTCTTCAGGAGACCTTAAAATTTCTTGTTTGAATTTAAAAATAAATTGAATTCGAGTCCTTAGTCTCTATATGGACAACATAAATTTGAACTAAACAGAGCTTGCAATTTACATAAGAGTTTCCCATTTCACCCATTTCAATGGCATCTGAGAATGAGAAGTTCTCTCGATATTAAGAAATAAAAAAGTAAAAATATCTTCACATGAAGCATTTATCTATTTTCTTCAATAGTAATAATGTACACTAGCAAAGTCTCTAACTAAATGATCAGGTGAGTGAGTTGTTTCTGCTATAACTTATGCAGAAAGGGAACTATGCACGCTGTCAACTTCTCGCCCACCGCTGAGTTTGATCCACAAATAGAGCACCGAACTAAGTGGGAACTTGCAAGTTTACGTACTTCATTTCGTCAAGTTTGATGCTTTTTTAAGATTCAATAAAATTAAACAATATTGGTACACTTGACACTTTTCCATTTTGCAGAGACTTTGATTTTTTTCAAATTTACCGAGTACTTTGGGCATAACATCCCACTGATATTTTACACAATCTGCAAGTTACCACTTCTCGTACAAGACTACATTCACATTATAATACTATATGAAACAGGTAAAATTTTTCAAATATACATAACATTATTTTATTTACATAAAAATTTAAACTGTATTTGAATTAGCACATTCGAGTCCCAAAAGTGCAAGAAATTTATACAATAGATTACACTGACTTAAAAAAGAGAAACACTGTTTGTATCGAAGTCTGTGGATAATTTTTCCCTTGCGTAATTTAGTAAATTTAAATGTCATTGTATTCAACACACAAATGATATATCAAAAAATTTTTGTGTTCTTTTAATTTTTAAGAAATAATAATTTGCAGTTCAATAGTACCTCCTATTGAAAATCTTGTGACAACTATTTTTAAAATTAATTAAATTTAAAAAATCTTGGACAACAAAAAGTTTGCTGAAATTGTACAATTTGTTACAAATACATTATTCTTTTACAATGAGCTAAATTGATAATGTATAAAATGCAATATGGTGATGAAACTTATAAAGTAGGTAAAGTTAATGTATTCTTGGACTATTCAACAAATTAATTTCATTAGAAAATGCAGTTGGAACATCCTATGCTTTACCTTTACATAACTGAAGAACCTACATAAGAGGGTTGGAATCAATTTCACGGGAAATGTTTAAACGTTTCTCTTGCCATCTTATATTCCTATTGCCGAGTAGTGAGTACGATAGAGTGAATGGAATGATGCAGGGCCTACAATGGAAATCGCTTGAGATATGGAGAAAGAGGGATCGATTATGTAATATGTACCGGGTTGTGAAAGGATTGCCAAGGCTAGAGGGGAAATAAACCTACCGAGTAAAACTGAAGGTAGAGACTACAAGGGAAGGAAAAGAACATTCTTACAAACTTCAAAGGAAGTTTGGTAGCCGGGAGGACAGGGCAGATTTTGGTGGGGGATTTTATAAACAGAACCATAAGAGAATGGAACAAGCTTCCGGGAAAAAGTTTTGAGTGCCGGAAGTGATGGGTCGTTTGAGATCTTGTTTAAAGGGCCTTGAAAGGGAAAGGTTTAATTAAGTTTTTATAATTAATTTTGCCCTTTCTGTATTTGTTATGATCCATGAAATTACCACTGTGTCAATTACACAATTTTAAATAAATTGTAATAATTGTTTATATCAGTTAATTTAATTAGTTGAAAATGAAAGCTTCTACACATTATATTAATTTTTCTGCCGACAAGTTAATATTCCCAAGTAGGCACAAAGTGATGGCGATCTTATGGCGAGCTGTAACATCGCCATCAGTTGAGCTGATGGCCCATAAGCGGCGATGCGCTTATGGCCCGCTTATGGGGTTGGCCAGGCGCCCATAACTTTGCCATAAGCAACGCGCCGCTTATGGGCCATAAGCGGCCCACTGTAGAAAAACCAGCAGTTTTCGAAAATACTGTGCTGCATTTTTGTTACAACGGGCCCGCTTATGGGCCATAGCCGGCGATACACAGTTTGCCATCAGTTCGCCGCTTATGGTCCACAGGCGGGCCGCTGTAGCAATCCGACAGTTGTTTCACTTTTGTCACAGCGGGATGCTTACGGCCCGGCGGTGAGAATGTTTCGGGAACACTAGCACCATCTAGTAGAGACGCGAGGAAGTCACGCACACAAACGAAAATATTAACTGACAAAAGTATAAAATAATATATCTTTTCAATCGTGCTAGCATTTCAATTTCTGTAAACTGTGTGTAGGATAACAAATTCAAGTTAATACAGAGAGAGTTATTAGACATAGATAAATTTTATCGCCCATCGCCGTACTCGAACCCCAACCTGCTGCGCCGGACTCTGGAATGCTGACCGCTACACCACCGTGATCACTGCTAGAGGAGCGCGCCAGCTACCTTATGAAGATGTACCCAGCGTGTATGCATTGTGGAACGTCTTGTTCAACATTTCGTACCTTGTTTACATGGAAACTAAATAAATGCCGTCTCAGGTTGTTCATCAAACTAAAGATTCAATAATATATGTATTCAAATTGAGTTGTTTTAAGCGTAGGCCTACTCTTGTTCATATTTAAATTGACCAAAGAGTATCATGCCCATATATCTAAATGGTATGAATTAAATTGACGGAAAGTGATTAGGAGCTCAGGTTGGATTTGCATTTATTATTATTTTTACCAGTCACACACGGGCAGACGGACAGACAGTAAAGTAATCGCTAAATTTAAGCCTCTCTCCCTACTTTGATATAGGCCTACACCAAATATTCCATATCGGCAATTTTTTTTTTGTATAACCTAAAACAAAAAACGGATATAGTTTATCAATTATGATCATCTGACATTTTCAAAACATTTTATTTTTATTTTTGGGTTTAATAGTAATTACAGAGAAATTAATCACGTATATCCCGGACATATCCCTGCTCATAAATTTTGGTTTGAAGGATGATTTTTATTTCTATTAGGCCCTACTTGGAAAAAAATTGTCGTTAATATCTTGCACTATATAATTTATTCCACCTATTCGTACCGGCGGAAGAAAAAATTCGTAAGTGCAATTTTCAAGTATGTCAGTTTGTAGACAAGAGTAAGTGTTACAAATAGAAAAAAATCTGCCTTTCAACAAAAAAATTACTAGCTGGAATAATTATGTCTGGGATAAACGTGTCATAATTTTTACTATAATCGTCTATACTGGGCGTACTGCTCAACCCAAAAATAAATAACAAATAGTTTTGGCAATGTCATAATATGATCATATCATTGATAAAATAAGATTTAGGAAAATTTTAAATATAAATTAGTCCGATTTATTTGCTGTAGTTCTACAAACATAAAATATGACATATTATTTATTTATAATGAATATATTTCTATTAAAAGAGATTTTTTCGTTTTCTTCCATCTGCGTCAAGTATGTGAAATTCGCACTACGAAACGGCAAGTGCAAAGGCATATTATAGATACGTGACAGCATTATCGACAGCGGATTAATTTCGCATATTGCAATGAAATTAATTACCGTATTTATAAACATTTTTGAAATTAAAAAAAAACATCGATGAAATGAAATAAAAAAAGAAGTAGATTGAATGCAATAATCAAAGTATTATTTTTGGAAACCCTACGTGGAGTATTCGGTATCGGAATGATATATCATAATATATTATAACATTATGTTAATTTATTGACTATTTTATCCTTTGTTTTCAAATTACATTAAGTTATTTTGATTAGTTTTAATGAAGGGAATCAGGCATTCTTGCTATGGGGCTATGCTCTCTCTGATTCTCTTCAACTTGTTAAGTGTACTTTGTAGCTTGATTTGTTGAAATAAATAAAAATAATTATCATAATATTAATATTATCAAATAATAAGTTTAAATGATACTAAAATGATATACCTTGAATGTGAGAGCGTCAATATTCCTCACATCGACGAAGAAGAGCGAGAATGATTAGCAAAACATGATGAAATTGACAATTAAATTATTCCTTTAAATCCATCATCTAATGTGTTATATACTCTCATTAGATACCCGTCGGTTGTGTGCTTATGGGCCATAGGCGGGCCGCCTACTGTTCGCCGCCTGTCGGTTGTGCGCTTATGGGCCATAGGAGGGCCGCCTACTGTTCGCCGCCTGTCGGTTGTGCGCTTATGGGCCATAGGAGGGCCGCCTACTGTTCGCCGACTGTCGGTTGTGTGCTTATGGGCCATAGGCGGCCAAGCAAGACAAAACTTTGCCATCACTTTGCCGCTGATGGGCCCATAAGCGCACTCATTTTCTGTGCTACTTGGGTTAACATTCTTTTCATTCCAAGCACTGTTAAAAATGCTACGTAATAATATCTCTAGAAGAGGTAGAAGATAATATATATTGTAGGCTTTGCCAAATCAAATACTAATAAGATTGTAAAATAAGATCTCAGATCCAAACCTGAATTATAGATTGCAGGAGTATTTTAGAAAAATTTCATTATGGCTTGTTGAATATGAGGTACTGTACTTATAAACCAATTTCAAGATTATTCCTAATTAAAATATAGAAGCATATATTACACAAATTAAAACTGGTAATAATGAGGTTTCTAGCCTCAATTTTATCACATTACAAATCATAAAAGGTATTATAAAGGAAAATTGCAGTATCAGTATGTTGTATCATCTTTTACAGTACATTTATTGGGAAGTTCTGATCTACAATTTTGATCAAAATATAATTTGCTGTCTTATTTTAGTTATAAATATTTCTCGGTACATATTTTCTGCATCTGATTCTAACTAGAAACATTTAAAAAAATAATTTACAGCTGCTATTATAAGAAACTTATAAAAATTCCTTGAATGAAATGTTTTAATAATAAAGTACAAATCTACGTATGTTATAGGTTATTCCAGTTAAGAAGTCCACGACCGGGAATGCAACGTCATTTACGCACTAACATTTACGAATAATATTTACAAAATAACACTCTTTACAACTTCCTCCTAAATGTATATTATTACTTGTGTTAAGTCAAGTTTTAGAATTAAGTGTTGATACTTGATATATGCTATTTGGTTCTGCTTCCATTGGACTTTTAAACTGGAATAGCATATTTTGTGAAAGATAATGAAGAATTATAAATAAAAATAAAGAACACTAAGGGGGACATTGGGCAATTAGTTACTAAATGTCAAACAATCTAAAGTCCCTTCCAGGCAAGTAAATGTAATTTTTATTTGCCCACGTCTATTACCATTGCCTTAATGTTTTTCTTGTGAAAACGATACTTTGGCTTGACCCTACATTATTCGCAGGCTTTATCAATCATAGCGCTTAACTTAGTGATATGAACCTTCCAACCTGGCCATAGTTAATTTTAGTATCCTAATTAAACTGTGTATTTTTAATGCCACAACTTCAAAGACATAGCCTCTTTACCCTTGGTATATATTAGATTAAAACAGACTCTAAATCTTTACACAGCGATTTACAACCTCCTTACAACAGGAATTCTCCACATATCAGTCATTGAGTTATCCAACTCCTTTAAAAATGCAAAACCAAACCCTTCTATACAATTTCTACCCATACTAATAAAAACAATGATATTTTATTCAGCTATTGCATTGATTAATATAAAAAACATATACCACATGAGAATGTCACTGATTAGTGTTCACACACAAACCTTAAGAGATACACTTATGATGTTTATGTTTCCCAAAAAATAAAACCTTTCATTATTTTGACAACAATACTAAGTAAACAACACTGTCCACTATTTTGAATAACCTTCTTGCACATTGCCTAATATCCTGAACTTTCTTGTCATTATTTTTATTGTTTAGGGTATATCATAATATTATTTAGATATTATGTAGTCGTTGGTGCCCGGTGTTTTGTTTTGTATTGCTTTTCTAAAAACCGGAAACTTGTAGCTTGTAGATGGGTAGATTACTTAAATTGAACTGGAGTCGGCTATATGAGTGTCGTCATGTCACCCACGCGTTGCAGCCGGTCCCGGTGTTCTGGCTCGCTATCACCTGGAGATGATGTTGGGGGTGGGGGGAAGATATCGCTTCAAACTTCTTGTTAGAAAAACTCGTGTTGAAGTTTTCTTGTCTGTCATCATCGTTGTCAAAACACACCTGAAAAGTAGAGTAAATGTTATGAGAAAGTTTTTAAGTGCATGACCATGATGGTAACATGAATCAAGTCTTATGGTACAAGTTAACTATTTTGTTTGTTTGTTGCTTTGTTCTGGACATTTTTTTAAAAAAATCATTGGGATTTTAAAATTCTGAAATTTTAAAACTAACTAATACATTATTCCATTATTAAAAAGCATAGACAATTGTTTTTTAAATAGAAAAATATTTGTTCCAGTGTAAACACGAAGACAGACTAAATATGCTTTCCAAACCAATCAAGTAACATCATTTCTAAATTATTCACTAGTCACACTCCTCATGGTTTTGTGTGATCATGTTCTGTTGAACACACACCTAAACAAACAATCATACCCACATTAACATATTTCCAATTATTATAAAGAACTTTGGGGGAGGTCCGGGTTTTTTATAACCTTCTTGTCAACTTTTTATGTTTTTGCATCATTGGTTATAAAAAATAGTAATAGTTACATTTAAAAAACAGACATTATTTCGATAAAAAGTTTACCATGGCACGTTTAGTTTTATTGTATGTAATTTAGACTTGCCAAAAACAAATTTGTGTATTCGTTTGTGAAAATTGTGATAATGTCGTGTCACTTTTCGTTATTTCAAAAAAAAAGTGTAGATAATTTATCAATCATTAGAACAGTGAAAATTGTAATTAATTAATTTGTCCACTGTACAGCATGGCCAATATGTCTATATTTTACCTTAAGGCTATTCCACCGCGTTTTTCTATTTTCCAAAATATGCTACTAAGTCAAAATATAGTGAATGGCTTTGAAACATGGCTATTTTAGAAAATCAAAAATATTTTTTCCAAATTTTTCTGATCCGGTACGGTACACGGCCAATATAGCCACCTCAAAATAATTTCAAACTTCAATTCGCCAGGGCACACCATTCAACGTAGGGTGTTGTGCTTTTGTGACATTAATTTTCAACTGTTTTTCTTTGGACTGACTGAGAGAAAACAGATTTATTTTAACAATTGTCTTTTCTGCGAATTTTTTCGTTGGCGGTACAAATCGGTAAAAAATACCGCCAAACGAAAAATTCGCTGGAAAGACAATTGTTAAAATAAATCTGTTTTCTCTCAGTCAGTCCATTGAAAAACAGTTAAAAATTAATGTCACAAAAGCACAACACCGTACGTTGAATGGTGTGCCCTGGCGAATTGAAGTTTGAAATTATTTTGAGGTGGCTATATTGGCCGTGTACCGGATCAGAAAAATTTGAAAAATATTTTTGATTTTCTAAAATAGCTATGTTTCAAAGCCATTCACTATATTTTAACTTAGTAGCATATTTTGGAAAATAGAAAAACGCGGTGGAATAGCCTTAAACTTATTTTACAGAGCCTAAACATTATTGTTATCACCTTCATTGGTGCAGAATGCAGAATATAGACTTTGACTTCACCTAATATCTACCATGGTGTATCAAAATCATGATAATAAGATAACCAATTCCACCAATAACAATGATTCTAGACAAATATTAAAATCACATGGAAAAAAGCTATAATGAGAAGGTTTTTTAGTGTTGATCGTACCCAAGTATTTCCGTTGTCCCTGAAGGTATTTATCTCAGATTCCTCGTTGTTCAGATCGATGAGTAGATTCTTGCTTTCGTGCAAGTTGTTTTGTTTGGTGCTTTCGCTCAGCTTACTGCAGAAACCCGAGAACTTTTCGCTGTCGTTCTTGAAGTCGTTGTTTCCGCTAGAACACTGAGCCTGTTCCGACATCTGCCACAGTTCGTAGACAGTGTTGAATGAGTGCGCCACTGTTAGGGTTACGGCTTGGGCCTGGAACATGACAGAAACACCATTAATACAAGCTTATTAACTAAACCTTCAATCAACATTGTGTTTATATTTAATACAATTCAGAAGATAAAAAATACATCTCGATCAGGGTTCGAACCAGAGTCTCTCACATTCCAGGTAGGCGCTTTAGCCAACTAGACCACCAAGATGGTAACTATTTAACTTCTGAAATGTTTGTTGCATTATAGATCTGAATGTACTGCAACAAATATCTGTTGCCTTTGATTGACCTAATAAACATTATTTATAATGTTATTACCTTACTGATGGATGGATTTTGTATCTTGTGAATTGTATTAAATATTAACAATTCCACCTACGTGAGTGTTTCCCGACTAACCAAATCGAGAAACATTGTGTTTATTTGATGATTTTACAATAAATGGAATTAAATACATAACACCTTAATATTATTGTGAAAGTGCAAATTACTATAAGTAAAAATCGATTATAGAAAGGTATTGGGCACTATACAATCCCTAAGTCACACAGGGACCCGAGGTTAGGGGGTAAAGCCCCTTAAGAGAATATATTTTTGAGCGAGCGTCTCCACTTGACTCTTATGGCTCGAATGTCTGTTTTTTTTCTCTCTGTTCGGTACAGGTCGCACCGTTTCTCTGATCGACCTGAAATTTTGCACCATTACATACCACCCATGGGGTTTTCTGTATAGTTTTTTGAACAAAAACCGATTGTTGGTTATAAAAATTTAAAAAAAAAAAAAAAAAATAAAAATGTTCCCACGTTATGAATTTTTCAGGGGCAAAAAACCAAAAGTCTCCTATTTTACAAATTTTCAGCTAAATCGGTCAAGACCTTAAGTAGTGTAATAGAAATTATTTTTTAACAAAAAGAAACGTTACCATGGCAAGAAAATCGCACGAAAATTCTGGTCACTATGTATTTGCCACCTAAAAGTAATCAAAATACTATCGAGAAGCAGTGTATTATTTGTTACCAAAGAGTTAGAAAATATTTTTCCCAAAGAAAGATGTCAAGGGCCTCTAATAGCGGTGGGTTTATCCACAAAAAAAAACTAAGGAAAAGTTGAAGACCTGAAAAAGTTAATAAAAAAACCTGAGATGTTCCTTTCACGTGGGATAGGAGTGTCTCTGGAATGTCGTACTCGGGTCGTGTTGCACGTTAGGTGTGTAAAAACGGGGTTTTTTTTGTTTTAGGGGGGGGATTTTTTTTTTGGTTCTGTTATTTAAATTGAACTTTTAAATTTTTAAACTTTTTTTTAAACTTTTTTTTTTTTTTTTTGTTTTGCTTATTTTTTTTTTTTTTTATAAAAATAATAATCGTTCCCTCACAAACACACAGCCATTCTTTAATAGGTAATTTTTTTTCGGGTATAGTATTTTTAAAGATATTTGTTTCCCCCTTTAAATATTTTTTTAAAGGATGGGGTTAAATAAAAAAAAATTTAATTAATAAATTAATTAATAAAAGGGCAAATGTTTGTCTTCACACGTTCCATTTCCCTTTGGTCATTTCCGGCAAAAATTCCCTTGCCCCTTTTATTTGTTAAAAAATCCATTGACTTTTATTATATTTCCCCTAAGATGCACAAATCTTCAGCTCCTCTTCATCCGAAAATCTCCTATATTCCGATGCGAGGGACCCGCTACCTGGGGGCTCCCTCCAACCCCCCATTTTAAAAACAATACTTTATCCAGGAAAAATAAAATTGTTTGTAATTACCATGTTTTACTGAATGGGGAGTGTGAGTTTGTTAAACATATAGATATAAAAGTCGCTTGATAACGTAACCACTACCTTTCTCAATACATATTAGCAGTGAAAGAATGTCATGCCATCCCATCCCACCACAAACACAACTCTCACCATTTTCCTCTTCGGACACAGGTAGGCGTGGCACTCCATCGTCTCGTTGGAGTTGGTGCGATGAATGCGAACACGTGGTTGTGCGACGCGTCCGCTGAGCAGTAGGAGATCCTGTAGATCGAGACCTCGAGGTGTATGTCTTCGGAGGCGAGGTCCACCATCTTGATTCCGCTGAGGTTTCACGCTGAGCGCCACACGAGGGAGCTTCTTGCCGCTAGCCTTCGCCTGCATCGACAACACACACACACAATTAATTAGATTTAACGATTTTAATTGTATACAAAAAATTAATCTTCTAGTGGTCACAAACATAATCACGACTCTGGCAATCCATTCAGTTCATGTAAAAAACTAATAGATAATAAAAAACAATCCATTTGCATTGTACTAATCTTTTTTATTTCTTTTTATGCTCACACTAACTAATTTTTTATTATTATTTTATTTTTAAGCATAATCATTTCTTTCAGTTATGACAGCAACATGGCAGTCTTCTGTTGGATTCTTTTCATGGAAGTCAACAATCACAACCAACAATTTAGTAAAAGTTCACGTTGGGCCGAGAGTTCTGGGTTCGAATCGCATCCGTGGTAAACTTTTACGACAATTGCTATGAATCAATAATATTTTTTGTTATCATTGTGCTTGTTAAATCAAAGTTTTAAGCCATTCTCTAAATCTTCAATTTACTGCATTTTTCCGTACTTTGGGGGGGGTAAAAAAACCCAAAAATTTTTTTTTACCACGTGATCTATGCACAATGCACACAAAAACCCCTTTAAAAACCCCAATCTTGTAACTGTGATTTAACAAGAATTTTTTAATTTTTTTGATCCAGAAATTAGCGAAATTGGTGTTTTGGGAAATTTTTTTAATCGCTTTCCTGCTTTTTTTTTTGGCAACATAGATACTAGAGCTTGAAAACCAATTAAAATCCCCTTTATAACTCGTGTTTTAAAAACGTGCCAAAATATACCCTCAAAACACCAAAAAAAAGCATTCCAAAATCCACCCCATTTTTAAATCAGCATATTTTGCCCAAACTATTTGGCCCCAAATCACAAAAAAAATATAGAAAATTTACAGAAAAGGCTGTGATACGTCAATAAAGCCAATATTTTTTTTGGGTCAAAAACCCCCAAGGTCACGGCGCATTAAAATCGTCCCCATTTATTTTTATGGGGGATTTTTGCCGATGGGACCTAGCTCAAAAATTATGTTTTACAATTTTTTGGGGCGTCTGGTGGCCCCAAAAATTTTTTTTGTTAATTGCTAATTCATTACTAATTGGCCTGAATGAAAAATATTTTTTTTAGTTTAGGGGGTTAAACCCCCCTTAAGTCTTATCATAAAAAAATCAAATACTTTTAAATGTGTATCTTAAAAAGGTTTTTAAATTTTATGTTATTGTTGTTGAATGAAAATGAAGGTTGAATGGGCTGAAGGCTTTCTAACACATTCTTTGTTTCAGACCCGGGTCCTCCACCCCAAAAGTAAGAGAATGACGGACGTTTTGTGAACTACTCGTCTTTGCAAACGTGGTCATCCAACACAACGATACTTGTTGTGGCAATTTTACATTTTTTTTTTTCACAAAACGTTACCTTTCCGTATCGTTCGTCTGTATTTTGTTTATACCTATACCAAAATTTAATTTATACTATACAATTTTTCTCATTTGAGACCCTTTATTATTTTTCAGATCATTAGGGGAATAAAAAAGGAAAAATTACTTAGAGGATACCAAAGAACAGTTTTTTAAAAAACGCACTGTTGCAAACCCGACACCTCCACCAAATAGTGATTTACATGTCTTGACAAGATACAACAATACTCAACTACGGGTGGAAATGAACAAGACGAATTTCTTTTTAACAAGACTATGTTCTGACCATCACATAAAATATATCGCTCAGCAATAGATATATATTGTGATGTTACTTTACGTCCATTATATAAGTTTCGTAGTTTCGTTTTCAAACAAGGTTTAAGACTTGAATGTAGAAAATAAAGGAAGTACACTTTGTAATTTTTTTCGTTGCAAACCGGACCTCCCCCAAAAGTGATTTAATGTCTTGACAAAATACAACAATACTCAACTAGGGAGGAAATGAACGAGACAAATTCCTATTTAACAGACTGTTGACCACCATCTTTAAAATAAAAAAATTTGTCCAAAATAAATTGTGAGTTACTTTAATTTTTAATAAGTTTCGTTTTTCGTTTTCCCAACAAGGTTTTAAACTTTAATATAGAAAATACAAGGAAGACGCTTTGTAACTTTTTGTCGTTGTTTCAGAGCCGGCACCTCCACCAAATAGTGATTTAATTCTTTAAAAAAAACAACAATACTCAACTACGGGAGGAGATGAACGAGACGAATTCCTTTTTAACAAGACTATGTTCTGACCATCACATAAAATATATCGCCCAGCAATAGATATATATTGTGATGTTACTTTACATCCATTATATAAGTTTCGTATTTTTGTTTTTAAGACTTGAATGTAGAAAATAAAGGAAGTACAGCTTTGTAACATTTTGTCGTTGTTGCAAACCCGGCACCTCCACCAAATAGTGATTTACATGTCTTGCAAGATACAACAAAACCAAATAGGGAGGAAAAACAAGACGAATTCCTTTTAACAATACATGTTCGACCTTACATAAAATAAAAATCGTCCCGAATATATTGTGATGTTTTTTATTCCATTATATAATTTTTGTATTTTTTTTTGAAAAAAGGTTCAAAGACATGGGAAATTTGAAAATACAAGGAAAGGACAGTTTTTAACTTTTTTTTCGTTGTTTCAGACCCGGATTTACATGGAAATTTTGTGATTCGCTCGTCTTGACGATCCACAACGGGGGTATTAAAAAGATTAATGCTCTGTTTGACAAAACTGTGCTTTGTTCGCCACCCCGGGTCCTTAATATAATTACGTCGGGAAATATATTTTAAAATAGACTTGATTTTTTTTGAGGCTATTTAATATTAATTTTTTATTGTATGTATTGTAATTTTGTCAGTTCATGTATTCATTTTAAAATTGAATGTAAAAACTGCTGGGTTTTTTAGATTGGAGTAACGGTGATTGTCAGGGGGGGGTACCGATCCCAGGACTTCAGAGTCAGAGTTCCTCACGGTAGCACTGAGTCACTTTGGTGGAGAAAAATTTCTGGCCCTGGAGAAAAAGGGGGGGG